>WQNJ02000261.1:10000-20000 GCA_016584745.2 Phylloscopus trochilus trochilus | reverse complement strand
CCGCCGGCGAGGTCGGCGCCGAAGGGAACCCGCTCGGGGAGGAGCGAGCCCCGCTCCGACGCGTCACCCCCCGCCGGGCCGCGCGGAAAAAGCATCGGACGTGCTAGAGGAGACAGCGACCCGACGAGGCGGGCGCGGCCCGGACACCGAGGCCCCTCGGCCGGGGCGGCTCGCTCCGCAGCAGGGCGGCAGCGCGACAAAAGGAGCGCCGTGCGTCGCGCGCGGAACGGGCTCTTTTCCCCCGTCTCCGCATCCCATCCGAACATCGCTTCCCTTCTTTCTCTCTGGGCACAGCTCTCGGCTCCGCTCCGGTCGCACCGCCGCCCGGCGCTGCTCGCGGCCGGCACCCACGGGGCTCCAACCCGGACCGGGGCCGGCACCGGCGCCTCGCGCGGTTTGAAGGACACCTGAAGGCTCACGGGGCCACGCGGCCGTCACACAGCCCGGGACGGTAAAGACGCCCTTCCCCGCGGCGGGAAGGGCGACACCTCGCCTGCGACGGGAAGCGAATTGGAAAGGAGACCGCCCTGCACGAGCACCCGACACCGCCGCGACTTCCCCGTGACAGAGAAGCCTCGGAAGAGCCGGGCCGCCGGGGGCCCTCTCCGACGCGACCCGAAAAGCCTCATCGATCGGAAGGAAAGGAAGAGCGGCCGCCCGAAACGCGGCCGCTCACGCCACAAGGTCCTGGGACAACGGCAACGGAAGCCCGGCACGCACGGCCCCTCCAACCGGGCTCCCGCCTTCGTGCGTGCGCGCCAGCGAGCGGGACACGTCCCCGAGAGGCCCTCTCCGCGGCTTGGCACCGCCGAGCCTCCCCGACGCGCCCGAGGGCTTCTTCACGGCGGAGGAGGAGGAGAAGGAGCGCGGGGGGTGCCGCCACCCGAACCCGCGGAAAACGGTTCCCTTCCAACGAGACAACGGCGAGACGGGGGACCCCGGCACCGCCAGGGAACCCCGACCGAGCAGCGTGCGACAGAAAGCGCCACCGACCACGCCGCGGGGCCACCGGCTTTCGCCCGCCTCGCGGCGATCGGCTTCCCTCCGGAAAAAAGCCGGGGGACGGCAAAAAAAAAAAAGCACACAGCGCGCATCGCACGACCCCGTGCTAAGCCACGGGGGTCGCGGGCCAGGTGGGGGGGGGGAGAAAACGAGGCTCGCGCCTCTCTCTCGCTCGCTTTTCCTCTTCTCCCCCCTTTCTCCCAACCACATCTCGTTCTCCCTTCAAGCTCGCCTTCAACGGGGCCCGCGACCCTTCGGTCGGCGCTCGCTTCCACAGTGCCGCGGCTTAGGGCCACGAGAGAAAAAAATAAAAAAATACAAGGGCCAGGCAAGGCAGCCCCCACTCTGCCCGCACGCCCAGAGAAAAAAAAAAAGCGGACCCGCTCGGAAGAACCCAAGCCCCACCGGCAACCACAGCAGCCGGGGCAGGCCAGACACCACGGGCCGCCCGCGGCAGAGCGGCTCGATCGCGCCGGTCACGACCGACGGAAGGGCGAGGCGCCGCCGCCTCGCCCGCCACATCTCCCCGGGGCTCTCTGTCGGGTTCGGGTCCGTCCGCACGCCAAGGCGAGCCGGCCACCGCGGCCGGCCGCCGGCCCGCGCCACATCCCGGCCCGCTACGCGGGTCCCCGGCTTAAGGCCGAGGAAGGGGGACGACTCGACAACGACACGCGGCGGGCGGGGGGAAAAGAACGGGGTGCCGCCACCCCGCCCCACCCACACCGCTCTCATCGGGCGGCTCCCGTCACCGAGCCCCTCGAGCATCGACCGGGCCGCAGGCCGAGGCAAGGCCGCGCGCCCCACGGGAGCGTCCCCGCAGCACTTCCGACACGGAACACCCCACGCTGGCCAACGAAAGTCGGGAGGAGCGGGGAACGGGGCGCCGCCACCTCGGCCGACCTAGCCCGTCCTCGGGGCTCTCGGGAAAGGCCGGGGAAAGCCTCAGCGGCAGTCTCTCGACGGGGCCCAGAGCCCCGGCCACGCACACCCTTCTCTCTCTCTTTCTCGCGGGCCGCCGGCCGCCTGCACCGGACGGACCCCGCGGAAAAAAAAACACGCCCGGCAGAGCGGGCCCCGGCTTAAGGCCGAGCGCAAAGAAGGGCGAGGAGGCGCCGCCGCCTCACCGACCGCCACGTCCCCGGAGGGACGCGGGGGCCCTCGCCCTTCGCGAAGCCGGCAGGCACGCCAAGCCGGGCCGGAGCGGGACGCGCTCGCGGCTTGCCCTCCACCACGCCACCACCACTGCACCCAGTCCTGGCTGGGCGAGACGGGAACCCGGGACAGAGCCACGCGACTCGTCCCGCGCGTGCCGCAGACGGCACGCGCTCTCGGACACAGGCACGGGACCAGCCTGCGGGGATGCGGCCCGTCAGTCACGCTCCCGTAATACGGACAGACGAGTCCAAGGCTGCGGGGGCCCCCAAGAGAACGACTCGATGGCGACCGCGGCGGCGCACCGGCGCGCGCCGCCTCCTACGGTGACGTAACCGGAGGCGACCGACAACAGCGACCCCTCGGTGAACTTCCGGGAGAACCGGGGAGAACAGGTCTACCCAAGGCCCCGCCGAAATTTGCCTAAGTCCCGCCGGAGCGGGGTAGACCTGTTGGCCCCGTGACCGCCCGCCGCCACAGCGCCCCACCGGCGCCTGCGGCGGCGGAACGGCGGACTCCGCCGGCCCCGGAGCGGGGTAGACCTGTTGGCCCCGTGACCGCCCGCCGCCACAGCGCCCCACCGGCGCCTGCGGCGGCGGAACGGCGGACTCCGCCGGCCCCGGAGCGGGGTAGACCTGTTCGCCCCGTGACCGCCCGCCGCCACAGCGCCCCACCGGCGCCTGCGGCGGCGGAACGGCGGACTCCGCCGGCCCCGGAGCGGGGTAGACCTGTTCGCCCCGTGACTGACGCCTCCGGGTACGGCTAATGGCAGCGGCCGGCCCCGGGGCTGGCTAGACAAGGCATGCCGCTACCGTCCCGGGACCGGGAGAAGCCCAGAGCCCCGTAGGGCTTCGGAGCCGGATGGCTCTAGCAGCCCTGTCCCGCCCGATCGACCCTCTTTCGAGATCAGGAAGTATTTTAAACAAACAGCCCACCACTTTTTTTTTTTTTTTTTTTTTTTTTTTTTTTTTTTTTTTTTTATGTTGTTGTTGCTGGGTTTCTGAGCCTCGCCGGCTCCGGCTCCGCTCCGCCCCGCCCCGCCCCGCCCCGCTCCGCCTACCTACCCACCCACCCACCCACCCACCCACCCACTGACGGAGGCCGCGGCGGGGCGGCCGGCGAGCGGGTAGCCGCTCGGAGGTCGGTCCCTTCACGGTCCGCAGAGGTCTTCGGCTCTCGGAGCACGCCTGGGGGGCCGCGGAGCCTCGGCGCCGAGGCGGGGCGGCCAGGTCTACCCAGGGCTGAACGCGCCAGCGCTAAGTGCGGCCGCGGCGGCCAGGTCTACCCAGCGGTCGAAACACCAAGTCCCGCCGGAGCGGGGTAGACCTGTTGGCCCCGTGACCGCCCGCCGCCACAGCGCCCCGCCGACGTCTCCGGCTACGGCTGATGGCTGCGGCCGGCCCCGGGGCTGGCTAAACAAGGCATGCCGCTACCGTCCCGGGACCGTGAGAAGCCCCGAGCCCCGTAGGGCCTCGGAGCCGGATGGCTTCTAGCAGCCCTGTCCCGCCCGATCGACCCTCTTTCGAGACCACGACGTATTTTCAACAAACAGCTCCGCCCACCTTTTTTTTTTTTTTTTTAGTTTTTTGGGTTTTTTTGTTTTTTTTTTTCTTTTCTTTTTTTTTTTTTTTTTTTTTTTTTTTTTTTGTGGGCTTTTTTTTGGTTTTTTTTTTTTGGGGGGCGGGGGGTTGCCCCCCTCTGAAAGAATGACTTTACTAATTGCTTGGAAGAAGGATCTTTTCCAGGAAAAAATACTCCTGGCACACTTTTCTTTGTTTTCCGTTTGCTCCCCGTCCACTTCCAGCCGAGCTAATCGGCACCTTGTTCCCTTCAATCGGCCTGCTGACACACCGAACCGTGGCGACGGTGTCGCCACGCCCGACCCCCCCCAAAAGAGAACCTTCGGGTGGACGGCGGGGAGGGGACGCCCGTCCAGGCGGCGGCCGTCCGGGGACCATGGCGCCGGCCCCGGGGCGCGCCTCGCCTCGTCCCGTCCGGCTCCGCGCCGCTCCGCCCCGCCCACCTACCCGCCCACCCAGCGACGGAGGCCGCGGCGGGGCGGCCGGCGAGCGGGCGGGCAGCCGCTCGGAGGTCGGTCCCTTCACGGTCCGCAGAAGGCTTCGGCTCTCGGAGCACGCCTGGGGGGCCGCGGAGCCTCGGCGCCGAGGCGGGGCGGCCAGGTCTACCCAGGGCTGAACGCGCCGGCGCTAAGTGCGGCCGCGGCGGCCAGGTCTACCCAGCGGTCGGAACACCAAGTCCCGCCGGAGCGGGGTAGACCTGTTGGCCCCGTGACCGCCCGCCGCCACAGCGCCCCACCGGCGCCTGCGGCGGCGGAACGGCGGACTCCGCCGGCCCCGGAGCGGGGTAGACCTGTTCGCCCCGTGACCGCCCGCCGCCGCAGCGCCCCTCCGACGTGTCCGGCTACGGCTGATGGCTGCGGCCGGCCCCGGGGCTGGCTAGACAAGGCATGCCGCTACCGTCCCGGGACCGGGAGAAGCCCCGAGCCCCGTAGGGCTTCGAAGCCGGATGGCTCTAGCAGCCCTGTCCCGCCCGATCGACCCTCTTTCGAGATCAGGAAGTATTTTAAACAAACAGCCCACCACTTTTTTTTTTTTTTTTTTTTTTTTTTTTTTTTTTTTTTTTTTTTTTTTTATGTTGTTGTTGCTGGGTTTCTGAGCCTCGCCGGCTCCGGCTCCGCTCCGCCCCGCCCCGCCCCGCCCCGCTCCGCCTACCTACCCACCCACCCACCCACCCACCCACCCACTGACGGAGGCCGCGGCGGGGCGGCCGGCGAGCGGGTAGCCGCTCGGAGGTCGGTCCCTTCACGGTCCGCAGAGGTCTTCGGCTCTCGGAGCACGCCTGGGGGGCCGCGGAGCCTCGGCGCCGAGGCGGGGCGGCCAGGTCTACCCAGGGCTGAACGCGCCAGCGCTAAGTGCGGCCGCGGCGGCCAGGTCTACCCAGCGGTCGAAACACCAAGTCCCGCCGGAGCGGGGTAGACCTGTTGGCCCCGTGACCGCCCGCCGCCACAGCGCCCCGCCGACGTCTCCGGCTACGGCTGATGGCTGCGGCCGGCCCCGGGGCTGGCTAAACAAGGCATGCCGCTACCGTCCCGGGACCGTGAGAAGCCCCGAGCCCCGTAGGGCCTCGGAGCCGGATGGCTTCTAGCAGCCCTGTCCCGCCCGATCGACCCTCTTTCGAGACCACGACGTATTTTCAACAAACAGCTCCGCCCACCTTTTTTTTTTTTTTTTAGTTTTTTGGGTTTTTTTGTTTTTTTTTTTCTTTTTTTTTTTTTTTTTTTTTTTTTTTTTTTTTTTGTGGGCTTTTTTTTGGTTTTTTTTTTTTGGGGGGCGGGGGGTTGCCCCCCTCTGAAAGAATGACTTTACTAATTGCTTGGAAGAAGGATCTTTTCCAGGAAAAAATACTCCTGGCACACTTTTCTTTGTTTTCCGTTTGCTCCCCGTCCACTTCCAGCCGAGCTAATCGGCACCTTGTTCCCTTCAATCGGCCTGCTGACACACCGAACCGTGGCGACGGTGTCGCCACGCCCGACCCCCCCCAAAAGAGAACCTTCGGGTGGACGGCGGGGAGGGGACGCCCGTCCAGGCGGCGGCCGTCCGGGGACCATGGCGCCGGCCCCGGGGCGCGCCTCGCCTCGTCCCGTCCGGCTCCGCGCCGCTCCGCCCCGCCCACCTACCCGCCCACCCAGCGACGGAGGCCGCGGCGGGGCGGCCGGCGAGCGGGCGGGCAGCCGCTCGGAGGTCGGTCCCTTCACGGTCCGCAGAAGGCTTCGGCTCTCGGAGCACGCCTGGGGGGCCGCGGAGCCTCGGCGCCGAGGCGGGGCGGCCAGGTCTACCCAGGGCTGAACGCGCCGGCGCTAAGTGCGCTCGCGGCGGCCAGGTCTACCCAGCGGTCGAAACACCAAGTCCCGCCGGAGCGGGGTAGACCTGTTGGCCCCGTGACCGCCCGCCGCCACAGCGCCCCGCCGACGTCTCCGGCTACGGCTGATGGCTGCGGCCGGCCCCGGGGCTGGCTAGACAAGGCATGCCGCTACCGTCCCGGGACCGTGAGAAGCCCCGAGCCCCGTAGGGCCACGGAGCCGGATGGCTTCTAGCAGCCCTGTCCCGCCCGATCGACCCTCTTTCGAGACCACGACGTATTTTCAACAAACAGCTCCGCCCACCTTTTTTTTTTTTTTTTTTTAGTTTTTTGGTGGTTTTGTTTTTTTTTTTTTTTTTTTTTTGTGGGCTTTTTTTTGGTGTTTTTTTTTTTGGGGCGGGGGGTTGCCCCCCTCTGAAAGAATGACTTTACTAATTGCTTGGAAGAAGGATCTTTTCCAGGAAAAAATACTCCTGGCACACTTTTCTTTGTTTTCCGTTTGCTCCCCGTCCACTTCCAGCCGAGCTAATCGGCACCTTGTGCCCTGCAATCGGCCTGCTGACACACCGAACCGTGGCGACGGTGTCGCCACGCCCGACCCCCCCCAAAAGAGAACCTTCGGGTGGACGGCGGGGAGGGGACGCCCGTCCAGGCGGCGGCGGTCCGGGGACCATGGCGCCGGCCCCGGGGCGCGTCTCGCCTCGTCCCGTCCGGCTCCGCGCCGCTCCGCCCCGCCCACCTACCCGCCCACCCAGCGACGGAGGCCGCGGTGGGGCGGCCGGCGAGCGGGCAGCCGCTTGGAGGTCGGTCCCTTCACGGTCCGCAGAAGGCTTCGGCTCTCGGAGCACGCCTGGGGGGCCGCGGGGCCTCGGCGCCAAGGCGCCCGGGGCCGGCACGAAGCCGCCGGCCGGCCCTCTGCCCGCGTTCACACAAGAGAGACAGACACAGTGACGCACACCCCCGCTCCACACACGGACGTCTCTCAGAGCGCCACACACACCCCAGCGCAGCCGCACACGTGTGCGCGCACACACATAACACGCGTGCTCCCCCCTGCCCGCTCACCCCGCCCGCGGCCCTGCCCTCCAGTCTGTCGCGGCCGCCGCGCGAGGCTTGGGGGCGCCCCGCCCTTTGGCATCAGCCTCCCCGGCCCCGCCTTCGGGCTTCTCCCGCCCCCGCCCAGCGAGGGTTGGGGGCGCCCGGCCCGCTAGCGCCTGCCTCCCCGGCACCGCCTCCGGGCTTCTTCTGCCCCCGCCCAGGCTGTCGGCGGCGGCGGCGGCAGGGCAAGGAGCAGGCCGAGGCCGAGGCGGCCAGGGTCTTCGGCGAGCAGGCCGAGAGAAGTCGGCCGCCTTCCACGTCCCGGCGTTCGCGGGGGGGGGGGAGGAGCAGGTGCGAGCAGCTGTGTGCGCAGCTGCGTATGAAGGCAGGCAGGCGGGCAGGCCAGCGGGCCGGCGGACCGGTCGGGGATAGCAGGTCTGCCCCAGGGTCTGAGCAGCAAGTCCGGCGGCGGCGGCGGCCAGGTCTACCCAGGGTCTAAGCAGCAGGTGTGGCGGCGGCGGCCAGGTCTACCCCAGGCTTGACCTGCCGGCACTAAGTGCGTCCGCGGCGGCCAGGTCTACCCAGGGTCTGAGCAGCAGGACCGGCGGCGGCGGCCAGGTCTACCCAGGGTCTGAGCAGCCGGTCCGGCGGCGGCGGCCAGGTCTACCCAGGGTCTGAGCAGCCGGTCCGGCGGCGGCCAGGTCTACCCCAGGCTTGGACCAGCGGGTCCGGCGGCGGCGGCCAGGTCTACCCAGGGTCTGAGCAGCCGGTCCGGCGGCGGCGGCCAGGTCTACCCAGGGTCTGAGCAGCCGGTCCGGCGGCGGCGGCCAGGTCTACCCAGGGTCTGAGCAGCCGGTCCGGCGGCGGCCAGGTCTACCCCAGGCTTTGACCAGCGGGTCCGGCGGCGGCGGCCAGGTCTACCCAGGGTCTAAGCAGCCGGTCCGGCGGCGGCCAGGTCTACCCCAGGCTTTGACCAGCGGGTCCGGCGGCGGCGGCCAGGTCTACCCAGGGTCTGAGCAGCCGGTCCGGCGGCGGCGGCCAGGTCTACCCAGGGTCTAAGCACCGCGTCCGGCTGAGGCGGCCAGGTCGACCCAGGCTCTCGGCACCGGGACCTAAGTGTAGCCAAAGGCGGAGATCACGTCTACCCAGCGGCTTTGGCGACCGGGGGCGGAGGCCGAAGGAGAAGAGGTCTTCCTGCTTTCCCCTCGGCGGGCGACAGGGGGCGGACGAGACCACCCGGCCCACGCAGCACCCGCCAGGACGGCAGGGGGCGCCGCGGACGGGACGGGACGGGACGGGACGGGACGGGACGGTGACGGTGACGGGGCGCCGCGCGCGCTCCTCTCTGTAGCCCCCTGAGCGCCGGCCGGCCCCGCCCCGCCCCGCCCACCCACCCACCCACCCGGCCGCCGGCCCCCCCGCCCACTGACAGAGGCCGCGGTGGGGCGGGCGGCGAGCGAGCAGCCGCTTTCAGGTCGGTCCCTTCACGGTCCGCAGAGGTCTTCGGCTCTCGGAGCGGGTCTGGCGGGCCGCGGGGCCTCGGCGCCAAGGCGCCCGGGGCCGGCACGAAGCTGCCGGCCGGCCCTCTGCCCGCGTTCACACAGAGAGAGTCAGACACAGTGACGCACACCCCCGCTCCACACACGGACGTCTCTCAGAGCGCCACGCACACCCGAGCACAGCCACACACGTGCGCATGCACACACATAACACGCGTGCTCCCGCCTGCCCGCTCACCCCGTCCCCTGCCCCTGCCCTCTAGTCTGTCGCGGCTGCCGCGCGAGGCTAGGGGGCGCCCCGTCCGCTAGCGCCGGCCTCCCCGGCACCGCCTCCGAGCTGCTCCTGCCCCTGCACGGGCTCTCAGCGGCGGCAGCCTGTCCGGCCAGGTCTACCGTGGGAAGTCTCTGCAGGCGGCCCGGCGGCGGCGGCGGCCAGTTCTACCCAGGGAAGTCTTTGCAGGCGGCCCGGCGGCGGCGGCCAGGTCTTCCCAAGGCAGTCTTTGCAGCTCTTCCGGCGGCGGCCGCCGGGTGTACCCAGGGAAGTCTTTGCAGCCGGCGGCCGGGTGTACCCAGGGAAGTCATTGCAGCTTGCCTGGCGGCGGCGGCCAGGTCTACCCAGGGAAGTCAATGCAAGCGGCTCGGCGGCGGCGGCCAGGTCTACCCAGGGAAGTCATTGCAGGCGGCTCGGCGGCGGCGGCCAGGTCTACCCAGGGAAGTCATTGCAGGCGGCTCGGCGGCGGCGGCCAGGTCTACCCAGGAAAATCCTTGCAGCCGGCGGCCAGATCTACCCAGGGAAGTGTCTGCAGATTGCCTGGAAGCGGCGGCCAGGTCTACCCAGGGAAGTGTCTGCAGATTGCCTGGAAGCGGCGGCCAGGTCTACCCAGGGAAGTCATTGCAGGCGGCTCGGCGGCGGCCAGGTCTACCCAGGGAAGTCTGAAGATTGCCTGGAAGCGGCGGCCAGGTCTACCCAGGGTCTAAGCAAATCCGGCCCGGCGGCGGCCAGGTCTACCCCAGGCTTGACCTGCCGGCACTAAGTGCGGCCGTGGCGGCCAGGTCTACCCAGCACCTAAGCAGCGGGCCCGGCGGCGGCGGCCAGGTCTACCCAGGGAAGTCAATGCAGGCGGCCCGGCGGCGGCGGCCAGGTCTACCCAGGGAAGTCTATGAACATTGCCTGGAAGAGGCGGCCAGGTCTACCCAGGGAAGTCATTGCAGGCGGCTCGGCGGCGGCGGCCAGGTCTACCCAGGGAAGGCATTGCAGGCGGCTCGGCGGGGGCGGCCAGGTCTACCCAGGGAAGTCAATGCAGGCGGCCCGGCGGCGGCGGCCAGGTCTACCCAGGGAAGTCTATGAACATTGCCTGGAAGCGGCGGCCAGGTCTACCCAGGGTCTAAGCAAATCCGGCCCGGCGGCGGCCAGGTCTACCCCAGGCTTG
>WQNJ02000261.1:0-2500 GCA_016584745.2 Phylloscopus trochilus trochilus | reverse complement strand
CCGTCCTTCGGAGGCGGCCCAGGCGCCCGGGCTCGGCCCGGTCTCCGCGCGGAGAGAGCCGCGCGGCGCGCGCCGGACCGCGGGGGGGAGGCGGCCCGCCCGGCCTCTCTGACGGGAACGACGCACGCGCGCCACCGGGGGAGCCGGGGGCGCGACCGTCGGCCCCCGCCCCGCGACTCGCTTTCCCTCGACCGCGCCGCGGACGCCCGCGGAGCGACGCCGCACCGCAGTCGCGGCCGGCCCTTCTCTCTCTCTGCCTCTGGCTCTTCCCCAGCGGCCTCGCAACGCCCGAGACGACCCGCGGCGACGAACCGCCTCGCCGACGCGACCCCGCGCGGGACCGCTCCCGCCGGAAGGCTTAGCGTCTGACGGCCGCAGCCCCGCCACCGGCGCCGGAGGCGGACGCCACCGAGTCCCGAGCCGGCATCGCGAGCGCCCGAGGCCTGCCGGGCGGCAGACCCACCGCCCCTGCGGCCGCACTCCCGAGACCGCCGCCGCCTCTTCGCACCATCCGGGCCCCCTTGCCAACGAGCACGCGCCCGGTGGAGGGCTCTGACGGCGCTGAGCCGGGGGGCAACGCCCGCTCTCCTCGCTTCCGCTCAGAGACCGGGACGGGGAGCGCCCCCGCGGCCGCCCCGCAGGCCCGTCCGTTCGGCCCACACGCGGCCCGGGAGGGGAGACGGGGAAGCGACGGGCGGGGCTCGGGCCGGGACCGCCACAGGCGACGGCAGGCGCCTCCCGGCCGACCACCCCCCGAGGGGGACACCCGTCGAGCGGCGACGCCGCCGCTCGGCACGGGGTCGGCCGCACTCGTCGGCATCCAGCGACGGAGGGAACCGCAGAGCGCTCGACCCGGGCGGGCCGGCGATCGAGGCGGAGACGGCCGGCGGACGGCGCCGCCGCCGCGGCGCCTTCGGGGAAGAAAGGCCGTCGAGGGGAGAGAGAGGAGAGAGAGAGGAAAGGCGCGGCCGCGCCCGGCGCGGCGCCGCGCGCGGACGGACCGCGACGGCGGCCGAGGAGAAAAAGCGAGAGCGCGGGCGGGCCCCGGCGGCCGCAACCCCGCGGCCGAGGAAGGGCGGAGAGCGCGCGCTCTCCGCCGCCGGCGCGGTCGCCCCGTTTCGAGACCGGCGGGTCGGCCCCGCGGCCGGATCGCGCGCCACGGCCTCTCCGCCGAGACCGGGCCGCGGAGAGGGGGGGGCAGGGAGCCCCTCCCCGGCGCGGACACGGGTGGCCCCCGCGCGCGCGCGCGCGGCGGGAGCGGCGGGACGACGCCGACGACCGGGAGCGCGGCCGGCCGCAACGGACACCACCGCAGGGGATCGGCGGGAGTAGCTCCCCACCCCTCGATGGCGCCGCGCCGCCGCCCGCCGGACCCGCCGCCGCCGCCGAACTCCGCCGCCGCCGCGGCGGGGCCGCGCCGAGCCGCCCGAGTCTTTAAACCTCCGCCCGGCTCGGCGGCCCTTTCCGCTCCGCTCCCCACCCCACGCTTTCAGCGTTTGACGACGCCGAAGGAGGGAGGGGAGAAAAAGCGGCGGGACCGCCGAGACGCGGAGCGCTAGGTACCTGGCCCTGGGGCGAGGGAAACGACCTGAATGGCCCCGCCGGGGTGCCTCCCCCACTGCCGCCCTCGGGGGAGCGTCCGCCGGCGGGGGCGCGCCCGACGTCCACCGCCACCACCGCGGGATCCGTCTCGGGGCCCGGGGTTTCCCTCAGTAGCCCGGCGCTGCGCCCGAGAGGACCGCCGCGGCTCGGGCCGCCCCGCCGGAGCGGGGACGCGGCCCGGCCACCGAGAGCCTCGCGCACCTGCCCCCGCCGAGACAGAAGCCCCGGCGGCGGAGGGCTCGCGCGCGCGCGCGCACGCCCGAGGCGCGGCCCGGAACGCCCATAGAGGCCCGGCCCTTGGCAGTTCCTCTCGTCGCGCGAGGGGCCGTTCGGCCCGGGAGCGGGAGGCCTTCCGCCGGGCGGCGAAAGCCCCCCCTTCTCCCCCGGTGCGGGAGGGGGCCGGAGGAGACGCCTCCTCCGAGCCCCGCGAAGCGGCCCCGCGCGGCCCGCTTTTCCCCCGCACCCTATCCCCGGGCCGTTGCCCGACAAAAGGAAGGGGCGAGCGAAAAGGGACGCGGCGGGGCGCGCCTCCGGGAGGGGCCGTGCCGATTACCCCTCCCTCCCGCACGCGGAGCGTCCCGCTCGCGCGGCGCCGAGGAGAGCCGGGCCCGAGCGAACTCGGGCCGCGCCCGCGCGGGCGCCCGCGCGGCAGCGAGTACCGGCGACCGGCGTTCGACGGCGCCGGCCGCGGCAGCGAGGCTCGGGGGGCCGGCCGCCCCCCCGGCCGCCCGGCGGGGACGGACCGGCGGCGGACCGGCGCGTGGAGGGAGGGGGGTCAAAAAAGAAAAAGACGGGAAAAAAAAAGCCGCCGCGGCCGGCGCCTTTTCCCCCCTTTTTTGCCTCTTTCTTTCTTTCTCCCCCACCCCCCGGGGTTTCGCCGCGCGCGCCTCCGATCTCT
>WQNJ02000260.1:0-51997 GCA_016584745.2 Phylloscopus trochilus trochilus | reverse complement strand
AAGTGCAGGGAAATGGACGGAAGCTTGCCCAATTAATGCTCATGTAAAATCGCAAGATTTCGTTCCCTTTCCTGAAAGGAAAGTCTTCCTTTCAGGAAAGGGAACGAAATCTTGAAATCAGAGAACAAAGTCTAACAACCCCTCTGGAGAGGAGATATGACCAAAACAGCGCAAGCGAAAAAAAACCGAGAAAATTTGGAAATGAAGCGATTCCCACCAAAGAGACGGAGATGAACTGAGGGCCGCTGAAAAGGCCAAGACTTACCAAAAATGACTCCAATTTAAATCCTAAAATAAGGGAAGCCATGCAAAACAAGAGATAGGAGAAGATGTCTAAGAAATGAAAGGGAAAAAAAAACCCACGGAAAAATGACCAAAGCAAGCGAAAACCATAAAGTGAATGGGGTGGCCAGAAGTGCAGGGAAATGGACGGAAGCTCGCCCAATTAATGCTCATTAAAATCGCAAGATTTCGTTCCCTTTCCTGAAAGGAAAGTCTTCCTTTCAGGAAAGGGAACGAAATCTTGAAATCAGAGAACAAAGTCTAACAACCCCTCTGGAGAGGAGATATGACCCAAAACCGCGCAAGCGAAAAAAAAACGAGAAAATTTGGAAATGGAGTGATTCCCAACCAAAGAGACGGAGATGAACTGAGGGCCCGCTGAAAAAGGCCCAAGACTTACCAAAAATGACTCCAATTTAAATCCTAAAATAAGGGAAGCCATGCAATACAAGAGATAGGAGAAGACGTCTAAGAAATGAAAGAGAAAAAAAAAACCACGGAAAAATGACCAAAGCAAGCGAAAACCATAAAAGTGAATGGGGTGGCCAGAAGTGCAGGGAAATGGACGGAAGCTTGCCCAATTAATGCTCATTAAAATCGCAAGATTTCGTTCCCTTTCCTGAAAGGAAAGTCTTCCTTTCAGGAAAGGGAACGAAATCTTGAAATCAGAGAACAAAGTCTAACAACCCCTCTGGAGAGGAGATATGACCCCAAAACAGCGCAAGCGAAAAAAACCGAGAAAATTTGGAAATGGAGTGATTCCCACCAAAGAGACGGAGATGAACTGAGGGCCACTGAAAAAGGCCAAGACTTACCAAAAATGACTCCAATGGAAATCCTAAAATAAGGGAAGCCATGCAAAAGAAGAGATAGGAGAAGATGTCTAAGAAATGAAAGGGAAAAAAAAAACACGGAAAAATGACCAAAGCAAGACGAAAACCATAAAAGTGAATGGGGTGGCCAGAAGTGCAGGGAAATGGACGGAAGCTCGCCCAATTAATGCTCATTAAAATCGCAAGATTTCGTTCCCTTTCCTGAAAGGAAAGTCTTCCTTTCAGGAAAGGGAACGAAATCTTGAAATCAGAGAACAAAGTCTAACAACCCCTCTGGAGAGGAGATATGACCCAAAACAGCGCAAGCGAAAAAAAACCGAGAAAATTTGGAAATGGAGTGATTCCCACCAAAGAGACGGAGATGAACTGAGGGCCACTGAAAAAGGCCAAGACTTACCAAAAAATGACTCCAATGGAAATCCTAAAATAAGGGAAGCCATGCAAAACAAGAGATAGGAGAAAATGTCTAAGAAATGAAAGGGAAAAAAACCCACGGAAAAATGACCAAAGCAAGAGAAAACCATAAAAGTGAATGGGGTGGCCAGAAGTGCAGGGAAATGGACGGAAGCTCGCCCAATTAATGCTCATTAAAATCGCAAGATTTCGTTCCCTTTCCTGAAAGGAAAGTCTTCCTTTCAGGAAAGGGAACGAAATCTTGAAATCAGAGAACAAAGTCTAACAACCCCTCTGGAGAGGAGATATGACCCAAAACAGCGCAAGCGAAAAAAAACCCGAGAAAATTTGGAAATGGAGTGATTCCCACCAAAGAGACGGAGATGAACTGAGGGCCACTGAAAAAGGCCAAGACTTACCAAAAATGACTCCAATGGAAATCCTAAAATAAGGGAAGCCATGCAAAACAAGATATAGGAGAAGATGTCTAAGAAATGAAAGGGAAAAAAAAAACCACGGAAAAATGACCAAAGCAAGCGAAAAACCATAAAAGTGAATGGGGTGGCCAGAAGTGCAGGGAAATGGACGGAAGCTTGCCCAATTAATGCTCATTAAAATCGCAAGATTTCGTTCCCTTTCCTGAAAGGAAAGTCTTCCTTTCAGGAAAGGGAACGAAATCTTGAAATCAGAGAACAAAGTCCTAACAACCCCTCTGGAGAGGAGATATGACCCAAAACAGCGCAAGCGAAAAAAACCGAGAAAATTTGGAAATGGAGCGATTCCCACCAAAGAGACGGAGATGAACTGAGGGCCGCTGAAAAAGGCCAAGACTTACCAAAAATGACTCCAATTTAAATCCTAAAATAAGGGAAGCCATGCAAAACAAGAGATAGGAGAAGACGTCTAAGAAATGAAAGAGAAAAAAAAAACCACGGAAAAATGACCAAAAGCAAGCGAAAACCATAAAAGTGAATGGGTGGCCAGAAGTGCAGGGAAATGGACGGAAGCTTGCCCAATTAATGCTCATTAAAATCGCAAGATTTCGTTCCCTTTCCTGAAAGGAAAGTCTTCCTTTCAGGAAAGGGAACGAAATCTTGAAATCAGAGAACAAAGTCTAACAACCCCTCTGGAGAGGAGATATGACCCCAAAACAGCGCAAGCGAAAAAAACCGAGAAAATTTGGAAATGGAGTGATTCCCACCAAAGAGACGGAGATGAACTGAGGGCCACTGAAAAAGGCCAAGACTTACCAAAAATGACTCCAATGGAAATCCTAAAATAAGGGAAGCCAGCATGCAAAACAAGAGATAGGAGAAAATGTCTAAGAAATGAAAGGGAAAAAAAAACCCACGGAAAAATGACCAAAGCAAGCGAAAAGCATAAAAGTGAATGGGGTGGCCAGAAGTGCAGGGAAATGGACGGAAGCTCTCCCAATTAATGCTCATTAAAATCGCAAGATTTCGTTCCCTTTCCTGAAAGGAAAGTCTTCCTTTCAGGAAAGGGAACGAAATCTTGAAAATCAGAGAACAAAGTCTAACAACCCCTCTGGAGAGGAGATATGACCCAAAACAGCGCAAGCGAAAAAAACCGAGAAAATTTGGAAATGGAGCGATTCCCACCAAAGAGACGGAGATGAACTGAGGGCCGCTGAAAAAGGCCAAGACTTACCAAAAATGACTCCAATGGAAATCCTAAAATAAGGGAAGCCATGCAAAACAAGAGATAGGAGAAGATGTCTAAGAAATGAAAGGGAAAAAAAACCCACGGAAAAATGACCAAAGCAAGCGAAAAGCATAAAAGTGAATGGGGTGGCCAGAAGTGCAGGGAAATGGACGGAAGCTTGCCCAATTAATGCTCATTAAAATCAGCAAGATTTCGTTCCCTTTCCTGAAAGGAAAGTCTTCCTTTCAGGAAAGGGAACGAAATCTTGAAATCAGAGAACAAAGTCTAACAACCCCTCTGGAGAGGAGATATGACCCAAAACAGCGCAAGCCAAAAAAACCGAGAAAAATTTGGAAATGAAGCGATTCCCACCAAAGAGACGGAGATGAACTGAGGGCCGCTGAAAAAGGCCAAGACTTACCAAAAATGACTCCAATTTAAATCCTAAAATAAGGGAAGCCATGCAAAACAAGAGATAGGAGAAGATGTCTAGAAATGAAAGGGGAAAAAAAACCACGGAAAAATGACCAAAGCAAGCGAAAACCATAAAAGTGAATGGGGTGGCCAGAAGTGCAGGGAAATGGACGGAAGCTCGCCCAATTAATGCTCATTAAAATCGCAAGATTTCGTTCCCTTTCCTGAAAGGAAAGTCTTCCTTTCAGGAAAGGGAACGAAATCTTGAAATCAGAGAACAAAGTCTAACAACCCCTCTGGAGAGGAGATATGACCCAAAACAGCGCAAGCGAAAAAAACCGAGAAAATTTGGAAATGGAGCGATTCCCACCAAAGAGACGGAGATGAACTGAGGGCCGCTGAAAAAGGCCAAGACTTACCAAAAATGACTCCAATATAAATCCTAAAATAAGGGAAGCCATGCAAAACAAGAGATAGGAGAAGATGTCTAAGAAATGAAAGGGAAAAAAAAACCCACGGAAAAATGACCAAAGCAACCGAAAACCATAAAAGTGAATGGGGTGGCCAGAAGTGCAGGGAAATGGACGGAAGCTTGCCCAATTAATGCTCATTAAAATCGCAAGATTTCGTTCCCTTTCCTGAAAGGAAAGTCTTCCTTTCAGGAAAGGGAACGAAATCTTGAAATCAGAGAACAAAGTCTAACAACCCCCTCTGGAGAGGAGATATGACCCCAAAACAGTGCAGCGCGAAAAAAACCGAGAAAATTTGGAAATGGAGTGATTCCCACCAAAGAGACGGAGATGAACTGAGGGCCGCTGAACAAAGGCCAAGACTTACCAAAAATGACTCCAATTTAAATCCTAAAATAAGGGAAGCCATGCAAAACAAGAGATAGGAGAAGACGTCTAAGAAATGAAAGAGAAAAAAAAAACCACGGAAAAATGACCAAAGCAAGCGAAAACCATAAAAGTGAATGGGGTGGCCAGAAGTGCAGGGAAATGGACGGAAGCTCTCCCAATTAATGCTCATTAAAATCGCAAGATTTTCGTTCCCTTTCCTGAAAGGAAAGTCTTCCCTTTCAGGAAAGGGGAACGAAATCTTGAAATTAGAGAACAAGTCTAACAACCCCCTCTGGAGAGGAGATATGACCCTAAAACAGCGCAAGCGAAAAAACCGAGAAAATTTGGAAATGGAGTGATTCCCCACCAAAGAGATGGAGATGAACTGAGGGCCACTGAAAAAGGCCAAGACTTACCAAAAATGACTCCAATGGAAATCCTAAAATAAGGGAAGCCATGCAAAAGAAGAGATAGGAGAAGATGTCTAAGAAATGAAAGGGAAACAAAAACCCACGGAAAAATGACCAAAGCAAGCGAAAAGCATAAAAGTGAATGGGGTGGCCAGAAGTGCAGGGTGAAATGGACGGAAGCTCTCCCAATTAATGCTCATTAAAATCGCAAGATTTCGTTCCCTTTCCTGAAAGGAAAGTCTTCCTTTCAGGAAAGGGAACGAAATCTTGAAATCAGAGAACAAAGTCTAACAACCCCTCTGGAGAGGAGATATGACCCCAAAACAGCGCAAGCGAAAAAAAACCGAGAAAATTTGGAAATGGAGTGATTCCCACCAAAGAGACGGAGATGAACTGAGGGCCACTGAAAAAGGCCAAGACTTACCAAAAATGACTCCAATTTAAATCCTAAAATAAGGGAAGCCATGCAAAACAAGAGATAGGAGAAAATGTCTAAGAAATGAAAGGGAAAAAAAACCCACGGAAAAATGACCAAAGCAAGCGAAAAGCATAAAAGTGAATGGGGTGGCCAGAAGTGCAGGGAAATGGACGGAAGCTCTCACCACATTAATGCTCATTAAAATCGCAAGATTTCGTTCCCTTTCCTGAAAGGAAAGTCTTCCTTTCAGAGAAAGGAACGAAATCTTGAAATCAGAGAACAAAGTCTAACAACCCCTCTGGAGAGGAGATATGACCCAAAACAGCGCAAGCGAAAAAAACCGAGAAAATTTGGAAATGGAGCGATTCCCACCAAAGAGACGGAGATGAACTGAGGGCCGCTGAAAAAGGCCAAGACTTACCAAAAATGACTCCAATATAAATCCTAAAATAAGGGAAGCCATGCAAAACAAGAGATAGGAGAAGATGTCTAAGAAATGAAAGGGAAAAAAAACCCACGGAAAAATGACCAAAGCAAGCGAAAAGCATAAAAGTGAATGGGGTGGCCAGAAGTGCAGGGAAATGGACGGAAGCTTGCCCAATTAATGCTCATTAAAATCGCAAGATTTCGTTCCCTTTCCTGAAAGGAAAGTCTTCCCTTTCAGGAAAGGGAACGAAATCTTGAAATCAGAGAACAAAGTCTAACAACCCCTCTGGAGAGGAGATATGACCCAAAACAGTGCAAGCGAAAAAAACCGAGAAAATTTGGAAATGGAGTGATTCCCACCAAAGAGACGGAGATGAACTGAGGGCCGCTGAAAAAGGCCAAGACTTACCAAAAATGACTCCAATTTAAATCCTAAAATAAGGGAAGCCATGCAAAACAAGAGATAGGAGAAGACGTCTAAGAAATGAATGAGAAAAAAAAAAACCACGGAAAAATGACCAAAGCAAGCGAAAACCATAAAAGTGAATGGGGTGGCCAGAAGTGCAGGAAATGGACGGAAGCTCTCCCAATTAATGCTCATTAAAATCGCAAGATTTCGTTCCCTTTCCTGAAAGGAAAGTCTTCCTTTCAGGAAAGGGAACGAAATCTTGAAATTAGAGAACAAAGTCTAACCAACCCCTCTGGAGAGGAGATATGACCCAAAACAGCGCAAGCGAAAAAAACCGAGAAAATTTGGAAATGGAGTGATTCCCACCAAAGAGACGGAGATGAACTGAGGGCCACTGAAAAAGGCCAAGACTTACCAACAAATGACTCCAATGGAAATCCTAAAATAAGGGAAGCCATGCAAAAGAAGAGATAGGAGAAGATGTCTAAGAAATGAAAGGGAAAAAAAACCCACGGAAAAATGACCAAAGCAAGCGAAAAGCATAAAAGTGAATGGGGTGGCCAGAATGCAGGGAAATGGACGGAAGCTCTCCCAATTAATGCTCATTAAAATCGCAAGATTTCGTTCCCTTTCCTGAAAGGAAAGTCTTCCTTTCAGGAAAGGGAACGAAATCTTGAAATCAGAGAACAAAGTCTAACAACCCCTCTGGAGAGGAGATATGACCCAAAACAGCGCAAGCGAAAAAAACCGAGAAAATTTGAAATGGAGTGATTCCCACCAAAGAGACGGAGATGAACTGAGGGCCACTGAAAAAGGCCAAGACTTACCAAAAATGACCTCCAATGGAAATCCTAAAAGAAGGGAAGCCATGCAAAACAAGAGATAGGAGAAGATGTCTAAGAAATGAAAGGGAAAAAAAACCCACGGAAAAATGACCAAAGCAAGCGAAAAGCATAAAAGTGAATGGGGTGGCCAGAAGTGCAGGAAATGGACGGAAGCTTGCCCAATTAATGCTCATTAAAATCGCAAGATTTCGTTCCCTTTCCTGAAAGGAAAGTCTTCCTTTCAGGAAAGGGAACGAAATCTTGAAATCAGAGAACAAAGTCTAACAACCCCTCTGGAGAGGAGATATGACCCAAAACAGTGCAAGCGAAAAAAACCGAGAAATTTGGAAATGGAGTGATTCCCACCAAAGAGACGGAGATGAACTGAGGGCCGCTGAAAAAGGCCAAGACTTACCAAAAATGACTCCAATTTAAATCCTAAAATAAGGGAAGCCATGCAAAACAAGATATAGGAGAAGACGTCTAAGAAATGAAAGAGAAAAAAAAAACCACGGAAAAATGACCAAAGCAAGCGAAAACCATAAAAGTGAATGGGGTGGCCAGAAGTGCAGGGAAATGGACGGAAGCTCTCCCAATTAATGCTCATTAAAATCGCAAGATTTCGTTCCCTTTCCTGAAAGGAAAGTCTTCCTTTCAGGAAAGGGAACGAAATCTTGAAATTAGAGAACAAAGTCTAACAACCCCTCTGGAGAGGAGATATGACCCAAAAACAGCGCAAGCGAAAAAAACCGAGAAAATTTGGAAATGGAGCGATTCCCACCAAAGAGACGGAGATGAACTGAGGGCCACTGAAAAAGGCCAAGACTTACCAAAAATGACTCCAATGGAAATCCTAAAATAAGGGAAGCCATGCAAAACAAGAGATAGGAGAAGATGTCTAAGAAATGAAAGGGAAAAAAAACCCACGGAAAAATGACCAAAGCAAGCGAAAAACCATAAAAGTGAATGGGGTGGCCAGAAGTGCAGGGAAATGGACGGAAGCTCGCCCAATTAATGCTCATTAAAATCGCAAGATTTCGTTCCCTTTCCTGAAAGGAAAGTCTTCCTTTCAGGAAAGGGAACGAAATCTTGAAATCAGAGAACAAAGTCTAACAACCCCTCTGGAGAGGAGATATGACCCAAAACAGCGCAAGCGAAAAAAACCGAGAAAATTTGGAAATGGAGTGATTCCCACCAAAGAGACGGAGATGAACTGAGGGCCGCTGAAAAAGCCCAAGACTTACCAAAAATGACTCCAATTTAAATCCCAAAATAAGGGAAGCCATGCAAAACAAGAGATAGGAGAAGATGTCTAAGAAATGAAAGGGAAAAAAAAACCACGGAAAAATGACCACAGCAAGCGAAAACCATAAAAGTGAATGGGGTGGCCAGAAGTGCAGGGAAATGGACGGAAGCATCTCCCAATTAATGCTCATTAAAATCGCAAGATTTCGTTCCCTTTCCTGAAAGGAAAGTCTTCCTTTCAGGAAAGGGAACGAAATCTTGAAATCAGAGAACAAAGTCTAACAACCCCTCTGGAGAGGAGATATGACCCAAAACAGTGCAAGCGAAAAAAACCGAGAAAATTTGGAAATGTGAGTGATTCCCACCAAAGAGACGGAGATGAACTGAGGGCCCACTGAAAAAGGCCAAGACTTACCAAAAATGACTCCAATGGAAATCCTAAAATAAGGGAAGCCATGCAAAAGAAGAGATAGGGAGAAGATGTCTAAGATAATGAAAGGGAAAAAAAACCCACGGAAAAATGACCAAAGCAAGCGAAAACCATAAAAGTGAATGGGGTGGCCAGAAGTGCAGGGAAATGGACGGAAGCTTGCACAATTAATGCTCATTAAAATCGCAAGATTTCGTTCCCTTTCCTGAAAGGAAAGTCTTCCTTTCAGGAAAGGAACGAAATCTTGAAATCAGAGAACAAAGTCTAACAACCCCTCTGGAGAGGAGATATGACCCAAAACAGCGCAAGCGAAAAAAACCGAGAAAATTTGGAAATGGAGTGATTCCCACCAAAGAGACGGAGATGAACTGAGGGCCACTGAAAAAGGCCAAGACTTACCAAAAATGACTCCAATGGAAATCCTAAAATAAGGGAAGCCATGCAAAACAAGAGATAGGAGAAGATGGTCCTAAGAAATGAAAGGGAAAAAAAAAACCACGGAAAAATGACCAAAGCAAGCGAAAACCATAAAAGTGAATGGGGTGGCCAGAAGTGCAGGGGAAATGGACGGAAGCTTGCCCAATTACATGCTCATTAAAATCGCAAGATTTCGTTCCCTTTCCTGAAAGGAAAGTCTTCCTTTCAGGAAAGGGAACGAAATCTTGAAATCAGAGAACAAAGTCTAACAACCCCTCTGGAGAGGAGATATGACCCAAAACAGCGCAAGCGAAAAAAACCGAGAAAATTTGGAAATGAAGCGATTCCCACCAAAGAGACGGAGATGAACTGAGGGCCGCTGAAAAAGGCCAAGACTGTACCCAAAAATGACTCAATTTAAATCCTAAAATAAGGAAGCCATGCAAAACAAGAGATAGGAGAAGATGTCTAAGAAATGAAAGGGAAAAAAAACCACGGAAAAATGACCAAAGCAAGCGAAAACCATAAAAGTGAATGGGGTGGCCAGAAGTGCAGGGAAATGGACGGAAGCTCGCCCAATTAATGCTCATTAAAATCGCAAGATTTCGTTCCCTTTCCTGAAGGAAAGTCTTCCTTTCAGGAAAGGGAACGAAATCTTGAAATCAGAGAACAAAGTCTAACAACCCCTCTGGAGAGGAGATATGACCCAAAACCGCGCAAGCGACAAAAACCGAGAAAATTTGGAAATGGAGTGATTCCCACCAAAGAGACGGAGATGAACTGAGGGCCGCTGAAAAAGGCCAAGACTTACCAAAAATGACTCCAATTTAAATCCTAAAATAAGGGAAGCCATGCCAAAACAAGAGATAGGAGAAGACGTCTAAGAAATGAAAGAGAAAAAAAAAACCACGGAAAAATGACCAAAGCAAGCGAAAACCATAAAAGTGAATGGGGTGGCCAGAAGTGCAGGGAAATGGACGGAAGCTTGCCCAATTAATGCTCATTAAAATCGCAAGATTTCGTTCCCTTTCCTGAAAGGAAAGTCTTCCTTTCAGGAAAGGGAACGAAATCTTGAAATCAGAGAACAAAGTCTAACAACCCCTCTGGAGAGGAGATATGACCCAAAACAGCGCAAGCGAAAAAAACCGAGAAAATTTGGAAATGGAGTGATTCCCACCAAAGAGACGGAGATGAACTGAGGGCCACTGAAAAAGGCCAAGACTTACCAAAAATGACTCCAATTTAAATCCTAAAATAAGGGAAGCCATGCAAAACAAGAGATAGGAGAAAATGTCTAAGAAATGAAAGGGAAAAAAAACCCACGGAAAAATGACCAAAGCAAGCGAAAAGCATAAAAGTGAATGGGGTGGCCAGAAGTGCAGGGAAATGGACGGAAGCTCTCCCAATTAATGCCTCATTAAAATCGCAAGATTTCGTTCCCTTTCCTGAAAGGAAAGTCTTCCTTTCAGGAAAGGGAACGAAATCTTGAAATCAGAGAACAAAGTCTAACAACCCCTCTGGAGAGGAGATATGACCCAAAACAGCGCAAGCGAAAAAAACCGAGAAAATTGGAAATGGAGTGATTCCCACCAAAGAGACGGAGATGAACTGAGGGCCACTGAAAAAGGCCAAGACTTACCAAAAATGACTCCATGGAAATCCTAAAAGAAGGGAAGCCATGCAAAACAAGAGATAGGAGAAAATGTCTAAGAAATGAAAGGGAAAAAAAACCCACGGAAAAATGACCAAAGCAAGCGAAAAGCATAAAAGTGAATGGGGTGGCCAGAAGTGCAGGGAAATGGACGGAAGCTCGCCCAATTAATGCTCATTAAAATCGCAAGATTTCGTTCCCTTTCCTGAAAGGAAAGTCTTCCTTTCAGGAAAGGGAACGAAATCTTGAAATCAGAGAACAAAGTCTAACAACCCCTCTGGAGAGGAGATATGACCCAAAACAGCGCAAGCGAAAAAAACCGAGAAAATTTGGAAATGGAGCGATTCCCACCAAAGAGACGGAGATGAACTGAGGGCCGCTGAAAAAGGCCAAGACTTACCAAAAATGACTCCAATATAAATCCTAAAATAAGGGAAGCCATGCAAAACAAGAGATAGGAGAAGATGTCTAAGAAATGAAAGGGAAAAAAAAACCCACGGAAAAATGACCAAAGCAAGCGAAAAACCATAAAAGTGAATGGGGGTGGCCAGAAGTGCAGGGAAATGGACGGAAGCTTGCCCAATTAATGCTCATTAAAATCGCAAGATTTCGTTCCCTTTCCTGAAAGGAAAGTCTTCCTTTCAGGAAAGGGACACGAAATCTTGAAATCAGAGAACAAAGTCTAACAACCCCTCTGGAGAGGAGATATGACCCAAAACAGTGCAAGCGAAAAAAACCGAGAAAATTTGGAAATGGAGTGATTCCCACCAAAGAGACGGAGATGAACTGAGGGCCACTGAAAAAGGCCAAGACTTACCAAAAATGACTCCAATGGAAATCCTAAAATAAGGGAAGCCATGCAAAAGAAGAGATAGGAGAAGATGTCTAAGAAATGAAAGGGAAAAAAAAAACCCACGGAAAAATGACCAAAGCAAGCGAAAAGCATAAAAGTGAATGGGGTGGCCAGAAGTGCAGGAAATGGACGGAAGCTCTCCCAATTAATGCTCATTAAAATCGCAAGATTTCGTTCCCTTTCCTGAAAGGAAAGTCTTCCTTTCAGGAAAGGGAACGAAATCTTGAAACTCAGAGAACAAAGTCTAACAAACCCCTCTGGAGAGGAGATATGACCCCAAAACAGCGCAAGCGAAAAAAACCGAGAAAATTTGGAAATGGAGTGATTCCCACCAAAGAGACGGAGATGAACTGAGGGCCACTGAAAAAGGCCAAGACTTACCAAAAATGACTCCAATGGAAATCCTAAAATAAGGGAAGCCATGCAAAACAAGAGATAGGAGAAAATGTCTAAGAAATGAAAGGGAAAAAAAACCCACGGAAAAATGACCAAAGCAAGCGAAAACCATAAAAGTGAATGGGGTGGCCAGAAGTGCAGGGAAATGGACGGAAGCTCTCCCAATTAATGCTCATTAAAATCGCAAGATTTCGTTCCCTTTCCTGAAAGGAAAGTCTTCCTTTCAGGAAAGGGAACGAAATCTTGAAATCAGAGAACAAAGTCTAACAACCCCTCTGGAGAGGAGATATGACCCAAAACAGCGCAAGCGAAAAAAACCGAGAAAATTTGGAAATGGAGTGATTCCCACCAAAGAGACGGAGATGAACTGAGGGCCACTGAAAAAGGCCAAGACTTACAAAAATGACTCCAATGGAAATCCTAAAATAAGGGAAGCCATGCAAAACAAGAGATAGGAGAAGATGTCTAAGAAATGAAAGGGAAAAAAAACCACGGAAATATGACCAAAGCAAGCGAAAAGCATAAAAGTGAATGGGTGGCCAGAAGTGCAGGGAAATGGACGGAAGCTTGCCCAATTAATGCTCATTAAAATCGCAAGATTTCGTTCCCTTTCCTGAAAGGAAAGTCTTCCTTTCAGGAAAGGGAACGAAATCTTGAAATCAGAGAACAAAGTCTAACAACCCCTCTGGAGAGGAGATATGACCCAAAACAGCGCAAGCGAAAAAAACCGAGAAAATTTGGAAATGGAGTGATTCCCACCAAAGAGACGGAGATGAACTGAGGGCCGCTGAAAAAGGCCAAGACTTACCAAAAATGACTCCAATTTAAATCCCAAAATAAGGGAAGCCATGCAAAACAAGAGATAGGAGAAGATGTCTAAGAAATGAAAGGGAAAAAAAAACCACGGAAAAATGACCAAAGCAAGCGAAAACCATAAAAGTGAATGGGGTGGCCAGAAGTGCAGGGAAATGGACGGAAGCTCTCCCAATTAATGCTCATTAAAATCGCAAGATTTCGTTCCCTTTCCTGAAAGGAAAGTCTTCCTTTCAGGAAAGGGAACGAAATCTTGAAATCAGAGAACAAAGTCTAACAACCCCTCTGGAGAGGAGATATGACCCAAAACAGCGCAAGCGAAAAAAACCGAGAAAATTTGGAAATGGAGTGATTCCCACCAAAGAGACGGAGATGAACTGAGGGCCACTGAAAAAGGCCAAGACTTACCAAAAATGACTCCAATGGAAATCCTAAAATAAGGGAAGCCATGCAAAACAAGAGATAGGAGAAGATGTCTAAGAAATGAAAGGGAAAAAAAACCACGGAAATATGACCAAAGCAAGCGAAAAGCATAAAAGTGAATGGGGTGGCCAGAAGTGCAGGAAATGGACGGAAGCTTGCCCAATTAATGCTCATTAAAATCGCAAGATTTCGTTCCCTTTCCTGAAAGGAAAGTCTTCCTTTCAGGAAAGGGAACGAAATCTTGAAATCAGAGAACAAAGTCTAACAACCCCTCTGGAGAGGAGATATGACCCAAAACAGCGCAAGCGAAAAAAACCGAGAAAAATTTGGAAATGGAGTGATTCCCACCAAAGAGACGGAGATGAACTGAGGGCCGCTGAAAAAGGCCAAGACTTACCAAAAATGACTCCAATTTAAATCCCAAAATAAGGGAAGCCATGCAAAACAAGAGATAGGAGAAGATGTCTAAGAAATGAAAGGGAAAAAAAAACCACGGAAAAATGACCACAGCAAGCGAAAACCATAAAAGTGAATGGGGTGGCCAGAAGTGCAGGGAAATGGACGGAAGCTCGCCCAATTAATGCTCATTAAAATCGCAAGATTTCGTTCCCTTTCCTGAAAGGAAAGTCTTCCTTTCAGGAAAGGGAACGAAATCTTGAAATCAGAGAACAAAGTCTAACAACCCCTCTGGAGAGGAGATATGACCCAAAACAGCGCAAGCGAAAAAAAACCGAGAAAATTTGGAAATGGAGTGATTCCCACCAAAGAGACGGAGATGAACTGAGGGCCACTGAAAAAGGCCAAGACTTACCAAAAATGACTCCAATGGAAATCCTAAAATAAGGGAAGCCATGCAAAAGAAGAGATAGGAGAAGATGTCTAAGAAATGAAAGGGAAAAAAAACCCACGGAAAAATGACCAAAGCAAGCGAAAAGCATAAAAGTGAATGGGTGGCCAGAAGTGCAGGGAAATGGACGGAAGCTCTCCCAATTAATGCTCATTAAAATCGCAAGATTTCGTTCCCTTTCCTGAAAGGAAAGTCTTCCTTTCAGGAAAGGGAACGAAATCTTGAAATCAGAGAACAAAGTCTAACAACCCCTCTGGAGAGGAGATATGACCCAAAACAGCGCAAGCGAAAAAAACCGAGAAAATTGGAAATGGAGTGATTCCCACCAAAGAGACGGAGATGAACTGAGGGCCGCTGAAAAAGGCCAAGACTTACCAAAAATGACTCCAATGGAAATCCTAAAATAAGGGAAGCCATGCAAAACAAGAGATAGGAGAAAATGTCTAAGAAATGAAAGGGAAAAAAAAACCCACGGAAAAATGACCAAAGCAAGCGAAAAGCATAAAAGTGAATGGGGTGGCCAGAAGTGCAGGGAAATGGACGGAAGCTCGCCCAATTAATGCTCATTAAAATCGCAAGATTTCGTTCCCTTTCCTGAAAGGAAAGTCTTCCTTTCAGGAAAGGGAACGAAATCTTGAAATCAGAGAACAAAGTCTAACAACCCCTCTGGAGAGGAGATATGACCCAAAACAGCGCAAGCGAAAAAAACCGAGAAAATTTGGAAATGGAGTGATTCCCACCAAAGAGACGGAGATGAACTGAGGGCCACTGAAAAAGGCCAAGACTTACCAAAAATGACTCCAATGGAAATCCTAAAATAAGGGAAGCCATGCAAAACAAGAGATAGGAGAAGATGTCTAAGAAATGAAAGGGAAAAAAAAACCACGGAAAAATGACCACAGCAAGCGAAAACCATAAAAGTGAATGGGGTGGCCAGAAGTGCAGGGAAATGGACGGAAGCTCTCCCAATTAATGCTCATTAAAATCGCAAGATTTCGTTCCCTTTCCTGAAAGGAAAGTCTTCCTTTCAGGAAAGGGAACGAAATCTTGAAATCAGAGAACAAAGTCTAACAACCCTCTGGAGAGGAGATATGACCCAAAACAGCGCAAGCGAAAAAAACCGAGAAAATTTGGAAATGGAGTGATTCCCACCAAAGAGACGGAGATGAACTGAGGGCCACTGAAAAAGGCCAAGACTTACCAAAAATGACTCCAATGGAAATCCTAAAATAAGGGAAGCCATGCAAAAGAAGAGATAGGAGAAGATGTCTAAGAAATAAAAGGGAAAAAAAACCCACGGAAAAATGACCAAAGCAAGCGAAAACCATAAAAGTGAATGGGGTGGCCAGAAGTGCAGGGAAAATGGACGGAAGCTTGCACAATTAATGCTCATAAAAATCGCAAGATTTCGTTCCCCTTTCCTGAAAGGAAAGTCTTCCTTTCAGGAAAGGGAACGAAATCTTGAAATCAGAGAACAAAGTCTAACAACCCCTCTGGAGAGGAGATATGACCCAAAACAGCGCAAGCGAAAAAAACCGAGAAAATTTGGAAATGGAGTGATTCCCACCAAAGAGACGGAGATGAACTGAGGGCCACTGAAAAAGGCCAAGACTTACCAAAAATGACTCCAATTTAAATCCTAAAATAAGGGAAGCCATGCAAAACAAGAGATAGGAGAAGATGTCTAAGAAATGAAAGGGAAAAAAAAACCACGGAAAAATGACCAAAGCAAGCGAAAACCATAAAAGTGAATGGGGTGGCCAGAAGTGCAGGGAAATGGACGGAGCTTGCCCAATTAATGCTCATTAAAATCGCAAGATTTCGTTCCCTTTCCTGAAAGGAAAGTCTTCCTTTCAGGAAAGGAAACGAAATCTTGAAATCAGAGAACAAAGTCTAACAACCCGCTCTGGAGAGGAGATATGACCCAAAACAGCGCAAGTGAAAAAAACCGAGAAAATTTGGAAATGGACGTGATTCCCACCAAAGAGACGGAGATGAACTGAGGGCCACTGAAAAAGGCAAGACTTACCAAAAATGACTCCAATGGAAATCCTAAAATTAGGGAAGCCATGCAAAACAAGAGATAGGAGAAGATGTCTAAGAAATGAAAGGGAAAAAAACCACGGAAATATGACCAAAGCAAGCGAAAACCATAAAAGTGAATGGGGTGGCCAGAAGTGCAGGGAAATGGACGGAAGCTTGCCCAATTAATGCTCATTAAAATCGCAAGATTTCGTTCCCTTTCCTGAAAGGAAAGTCTTCCTTTCAGGAAAGGGAACGAAATCTTGAAATCAGAGAACAAAGTCTAACAACCCCTCTGGAGAGGAGATATGACCCAAAACAGCGCAAGCGAAAAAAACCGAGAAAATTTGGAAATGGAGTGATTCCCACCAAAGAGACGGAGATGAACTGAGGGCCACTGAAAAAGGCCAAGACTTACCAAAAATGACTCCAATGGAAATCCTAAAATAAGGGAAGCCATGCAAAACAAGAGATAGGAGAAAATGTCTAAGAAATGAAAGGGAAAAAAAACCCACGGAAAAATGACCAAAGCAAGCAAAAAGCATAAAAGTGAATGGGGTGGCCAGAAGTGCAGGGAAATGGACGGAAGCTCGCCCAATTAATGCTCATTAAAATCGCAAGATTTCGTTCCCTTTCCTGAAAGGAAAGTCTTCCTTTCAGGAAAGGGAACGAAATCTTGAAATCAGAGAACAAAGTCTAACAACCCCTCTGGAGAGGAGATATGACCCAAAACAGTGCAAGCGAAAAAAACCGAGAAAATTTGGAAATGGAGTGATTCCCACCAAAGAGACGGAGATGAACTGAGGGCCGCTGAAAAAGGCCAAGACTTACCAAAAATGACTCCAATTTAAATCCTAAAATAAGGGAAGCCATGCAAAACAAGAGATAGGAGAAGACGTCTAAGAAATGAAAGAGAAAAAAAAAACCACGGAAAAATGACCAAAGCAAGCGAAAACCATAAAAGAGAATGGGGTGGCCAGAAGTGCAGGGAAATGGACGGAAGCTTGCCCAATTAATGCTCATTAAAATCGCAAGATTTCGTTCCCTTTCCTGAAAGGAAAGTCTTCCTTTCAGGAAAGGGAAGAAATCTTGAAATCAGAGAACAAAGTCTAACAACCCCTCTGGAGAGGAGATATGACCCAAAACAGCGCAAGCGAAAAAAACCGAGAAAATTTGGAAATGGAGTGATTCCCACCAAAGAGACGGAGATGAACTGAGGGCCACTGAAAAAGGCCAAGACTTACCAAAAATGACTCCAATGGAAATCCTAAAATAAGGGAAGCCATGCAAAAGAAGAGATAGGAGAAGATGTCTAAGAAATGAAAGGGAAAAAAAACCCACGGAAAAATGACCAAAGCAAGCGAAAACCATAAAAGTGAATGGGGTGGCCAGAAGTGCAGGGAAATGGACGGAAGCTCTCCCAATTAATGCTCATTAAAATCGCAAGATTTCGTTCCCTTTCCTGAAAGGAAAGTCTTCCTTTCAGGAAAGGGAACGAAATCTTGAAATCAGAGAACAAAGTCTAACAACCCCTCTGGAGAGGAGATATGACCCAAAACAGCGCAAGCGAAAAAAACCGAGAAAATTTGGAAATGGAGTGATTCCCACCAAAGAGACGGAGATGAACTGAGGGCCACTGAAAAAGGCCAAGACTTACCAAAAATGACTCCAATGGAAATCCTAAAATAAGGGAAGCCATGCAAAACAAGAGATAGGAGAAAATGTCTAAGAAATGAAAGGGAAAAAAAACCCACGGAAAAATGACCAAAGCAAGCGAAAAGCATAAAAGTGAATGGGGTGGCCAGAAGTGCAGGGAAATGGACGGAAGCTCTCCCAATTAATGCTCATTAAAATCGCAAGATTTCGTTCCCTTTCCTGAAAGGAAAGTCTTCCTTTCAGGAAAGGGAACGAAATCTTGAAATCAGAGAACAAAGTCTAACAACCCCTCTGGAGAGGAGATATGACCCAAAACAGCGCAAGCGAAAAAAACCGAGAAAATTTGGAAATGGAGTGATTCCCCACCAAAGAGACGGAGATGAACTGAGGGCCACTGAAAAAGGCCAAGACTTACCAAAAATGACTCCAATTTAAATCCTAAAATAAGGGAAGCCATGCAAAACAAGAGATAGGAGAAGATGTCTAAGAAATGAAAGGGAAAAAAAAAACCACGGAAAAATGACCAAAGCAAGCGAAAACCATAAAAGTGAATGGGGTGGCCAGAAGTGCAGGGAAATGGACGGAAGCTTGCCCAATTAATGCTCATTAAAATCGCAAGATTTCGTTCCTTTCCTGAAAGGAAAGTCTTCCTTTCAGGAAAGGGAACGAAATCTTGAAATCAGAAAACAAAGTCTAACAACCCCTCTGGAGAGGAGATATGACCCAAAACAGCGCAAGCCAAAAAAACCGAGAAAATTTGGAAATGAAGCGATTCCCACCAAAGAGACGGAGATGAACTGAGGGCCGCTGAAAAAGGCCAAGACTTACCAAAAATGACTCCAATTTAAATCCTAAAATAAGGGAAGCCATGCAAAACAAGAGATAGGAGAAGATGTCTAAGAAATGAAAGGGAAAAAAAACCACGGAAAAATGACCAAAGCAAGCGAAAACCATAAAAGTGAATGGGGTGGCCAGAAGTGCAGGGAAATGGACGGAAGCTTGCCCAATTAATGCTCATTAAAATCGCAAGATTTCGTTCCCTTTCCTGAAAGGAAAGTCTTCCTTTCAGGAAAGGGAACGAAATCTTGAAATCAGAGAACAAAGTCTAACAACCCCTCTGGAGAGGAGATATGACCCAAAACAGCGCAAGCGAAAAAAACCGAGAAAATTTGGAAATGGAGCGATTCCCACCAAAGAGACGGAGATGAACTGAGGGCCGCTGAAAAAGGCCAAGACTTACCAAAAATGACTCCAATATAAATCCTAAAATAAGGGAAGCCATGCAAAACAAGAGATAGGAGAAGATGTCTAAGAAATGAAAGGGAAAAAAAACCCACGGAAAAATGACCAAAGCAACCGAAAACCATAAAAGTGAATGGGGTGGCCAGAAGTGCAGGGAAATGGACGGAAGCTTGCCCAATTAATGCTCATTAAAATCGCAAGATTTCGTTCCCTTTCCTGAAAGGAAAGTCTTCCTTTCAGGAAAGGGAACGAAATCTTGAAATTAGAGAACAAAGTCTAACAACCCCTCTGGAGAGGAGATATGACCCAAAACAGCGCAAGCGAAAAAAACCGAGAAAATTTGGAAATGGAGGGATTCCCACCAAAGAGACGGAGATGAACTGAGGGCCACTGAAAAAGGCCAAGACTTACCAAAAATGACTCCAATGGAAATCCTAAAATAAGGGAAGCCATGCAAAAGAAGAGATAGGAGAAGATGTCTAAGAAATGAAAGGGAAAAAAAACCCACTGAAAAATGACCAAAGCAAGCGAAAAGCATAAAAGTGAATGGGGTGGCCAGAAGTGCAGGGAAATGGACGGAAGCTCTCCCAATTAATGCTCATTAAAATCGCAAGATTTCGTTCCCTTTCCTGAAAGGAAAGTCTTCCTTTCAGGAAAGGGAACGAAATCTTGAAATCAGAGAACAAAGTCTAACAACCCCTCTGGAGAGGAGATATGACCCAAAACAGCGCAAGCGAAAAAAACCGAGAAAATTTGGAAATGGAGTGATTCCCACCAAAGAGACGGAGATGAACTGAGGGCCACTGAAAAAGGCCAAGACTTACCAAAAATGACTCCAATGGAAATCCTAAAATAAGGGAAGCCATGCAAAACAAGAGATAGGAGAAGATGTCTAAGAAATGAAAGGGAAAAAAAACCACGGAAATATGACCAAAGCAAGCGAAAAGCATAAAAGTGAATGGGGTGGCCAGAAGTGCAGGGAAATGGACGGAAGCTCTCCCAATTAATGCTCATTAAAATCGCAAGATTTCGTTCCCTTTCCTGAAAGGAAAGTCTTCCTTTCAGGAAAGGGAACGAAATCTTGAAATCAGAGAACAAAGTCTAACAACCCCTCTGGAGAGGAGATATGACCCAAAACAGCGCAAGCGAAAAAAACCGAGAAAATTTGGAAATGGAGCGATTCCCACCAAAGAGACGGAGATGAACTGAGGGCCACTGAAAAAGGCCAAGACTTACCAAAAATGACTCCAATGGAAATCCTAAAATAAGGGAAGCCATGCAAAACAAGAGATAGGAGAAGATGTCTAAGAAATGAAAGGGAAAAAAAAACCACGGAAAAATGACCAAAGCAAGCGAAAACCATAAAAGTGAATGGGGTGGCCAGAAGTGCAGGGAAATGGACGGAAGCTTGCCCAATTAATGCTCATTAAAATCGCAAGATTTCGTTCCCTTTCCTGAAAGGAAAGTCTTCCTTTCAGGAAAGGGAACGAAATCTTGAAATCAGAGAACAAAGTCTAACAACCCCTCTGGAGAGGAGATATGACCCAAAACAGCGCAAGCGAAAAAAAACCGAGAAAATTTGGAAATGGAGTGATTCCCACCAAAGAGACGGAGATGAACTGAGGGCCACTGAAAAAGGCCAAGACTTACCAAAAATGACTCCAATTTAAATCCTAAAATAAGGGAAGCCATGCAAAACAAGAGATAGGGGAAGATGTCTAAGAAATGAAAGGGAAAAAAAAAACCACGGAAAAATGACCAATGCAAGCGAAAAGCATAAAAGTGAATGGGGTGGCCAGAAGTGCAGGGAAATGGACGGAAGCTCTCCCAATTAATGCTCATTAAAATCGCAAGATTTCGTTCCCTTTCCTGAAAGGAAAGTCTTCCTTTCAGGAAAGGGAACGAAATCTTGAAATCAGAGAACAAAGTCTAACAACCCCTCTGGAGAGGAGATATGACCCAAAACAGCGCAAGCGAAAAAAAACCGAGAAAATTTGGAAATGGAGTGATTCCCACCAAAGAGACGGAGATGAACTGAGGGCCACTGAAAAAGGCCAAGACTTACCAAAAATGACTCCAATTTAAATCCTAAAATAAGGGAAGCCATGCAAAACAAGAGATAGGAGAAGATGTCTAAGAAATGAAAGGGAAAAAAAAAACCACGGAAAAATGACCAAAGCAAGCGAAAACCATAAAAGTGAATGGGGTGGCCAGAAGTGCAGGGAAATGGACGGAAGCTTGCCCAATTAATGCTCATTAAAATCGCAAGATTTCGTTCCCTTTCCTGAAAGGAAAGTCTTCCTTTCAGGAAAGGGAACGAAATCTTGAAATCAGAGAACAAAGTCTAACAACCCCTCTGGAGAGGAGATATGACCCAAAACAGCGCAAGCGAAAAAAACCGAGAAAATTTGGAAATGGAGTGATTCCCACCAAAGAGACGGAGATGAACTGAGGGCCACTGAAAAAGGCCAAGACTTACCAAAAATGACTCCAATGGAAATCCTAAAATAAGGGAAGCCATGCAAAAGAAGAGATAGGAGAAGATGTCTAAGAAATGAAAGGGAAAAAAAACCCACGGAAAAATGACCAAAGCAAGCGAAAACCATAAAAGTGAATGGGGTGGCCAGAAGTGCAGGGAAATGGACGGAAGCTCTCCCAATTAATGCTCATTAAAATCGCAAGATTTCGTTCCCTTTCCTGAAAGTCTTCCTTTCAGGAAAGGGAACGAAATCTTGAAATCAGAGAACAAACTCTAACAAGCCCTCTGGAGAGGAGATATGACCCAAAACAGCGCAAGCGAAAAAAACCGAGAAAATTTGGAAATGGAGTGATTCCCACCAAAGAGACGGAGATGAACTGAGGGCCACTGAAAAAGGCCAAGACTTACCAAAAATGACTCCAATTTAAATCCTAAAATAAGGGAAGCCATGCAAAACAAGAGATAGGAGAAGATGTCTAAGAAATGAAAGGGAAAAAAAAACCACGGAAAAATGACCAAAGCAAGCGAAAACCATAAAAGTGAATGGGGTGGCCAGAAGTGCAGGGAAATGGACGGAAGCTTGCCCAATTAATGCTCATTAAAATCGCAAGATTTCGTTCCCTTTCCTGAAAGGAAAGTCTTCCTTTCAGGAAAGGGAACGAAATCTTGAAATCAGAGAACAAAGTCTAACAACCTGCTCTGGAGAGGAGATATGACCCAAAACAGCGCAAGCGAAAAAAACCGAGAAAATTTGGAAATGGAGTGATTCCCACCAAAGAGACGGAGATGAACTGAGGGCCACTGAAAAAGGCCAAGACTTACCAAAAATGACTCCAATGGAAATCCTAAAATAAGGGAAGCCATGCAAAACAAGAGATAGGAGAAGATGTCTAAGAAATGAAAGGGAAAAAAACCACGGAAATATGACCAAAGCAAGCGAAAACCATAAAAGTGAATGGGGTGGCCAGAAGTGCAGGGAAATGGACGGAAGCTCTCCCAATTAATGCTCATTAAAATCGCAAGATTTCGTTCCCTTTCCTGAAAGGAAAGTCTTCCTTTCAGGAAAGGGAACGAAATCTTGAAATCAGAGAACAAAGTCTAACAACCCCTCGGGAGAGGAGATATGACCCAAAACAGCGCAAGCGAAAAAAACCGAGAAAATTTGGAAATGGAGTGATTCCCACCAAAGAGACGGAGATGAACTGAGGGCCACTGAAAAAGGCCAAGACTTACCAAAAATGACTCCAATTTAAATCCTAAAATAAGGGAAGCCATGCAAAACAAGAGATAGGAGAAGATGTCTAAGAAATGAAAGGGAAAAAAAACCACGGAAATATGACCAAAGCAAGCGAAAACCATAAAAGTGAATGGGGTGGCCAGAAGTGCAGGGAAATGGACGGAAGCTCTCCCAATTAATGCTCATTAAAATCGCAAGATTTCGTTCCCTTTCCTGAAAGGAAAGTCTTCCTTTCAGGAAAGGGAACGAAATCTTGAAATCAGAGAACAAAGTCTAACAACCCCTCTGGAGAGGAGATATGACCCAAAACAGCGCAAGCGAAAAAAACCGAGAAAATTTGGAAATGGAGTGATTCCCACCAAAGAGACGGAGATGAACTGAGGGCCACTGAAAAAGGCCAAGACTTACCAAAAATGACTCCAATGGAAATCCTAAAATAAGGGAAGCCATGCAAAACAAGAGATAGGAGAAGATGTCTAAGAAATGAAAGGGAAAAAAAACCCACGGAAAAATGACCAAAGCAAGCGAAAACCATAAAAGTGAATGGGGTGGCCAGAAGTGCAGGGAAATGGACGGAAGCTTGCCCAATTAATGCTCATTAAAATCGCAAGATTTCGTTCCCTTTCCTGAAAGGAAAGTCTTCCTTTCAGGAAAGGGAACGAAATCTTGAAATCAGAGAACAAAGTCTAACAACCCCTCTGGAGAGGAGATATGACCCAAAACAGCGCAAGCGAAAAAAACCGAGAAAATTTGGAAATGGAGTGATTCCCACCAAAGAGACGGAGATGAACTGAGGGCCACTGAAAAAGGCCAAGACTTACCAAAAATGACTCCAATTTAAATCCTAAAATAAGGGAAGCCATGCAAAACAAGAGATAGGAGAAGATGTCTAAGAAATGAAAGGGAAAAAAAAACCACGGAAAAATGACCAAAGCAAGCGAAAAGCATAAAAGTGAATGGGGTGGCCAGAAGTGCAGGGAAATGGACGGAAGCTTGCCCAATTAATGCTCATTAAAATCGCAAGATTTCGTTCCCTTTCCTGAAAGGAAAGTCTTCCTTTCAGGAAAGGGAACGAAATCTTGAAATCAGAGAACAAAGTCTAACAACCCCTCGGGAGAGGAGATATGACCCAAAACAGCGCAAGCGAAAAAAACCGAGAAAATTTGGAAATGGAGTGATTCCCACCAAAGAGACGGAGATGAACTGAGGGCCACTGAAAAAGGCCAAGACTTACCAAAAATGACTCCAATTTAAATCCTAAAATAAGGGAAGCCATGCAAAACAAGAGATAGGAGAAGATGTCTAAGAAATGAAAGGGAAAAAAAAACCACGGAAAAATGACCAAAGCAAGCGAAAACCATAAAAGTGAATGGGGTGGCCAGAAGTGCAGGGAAATGGACGGAAGCTTGCCCAATTAATGCTCATTAAAATCGCAAGATTTCGTTCCCTTTCCTGAAAGGAAAGTCTTCCTTTCAGGAAAGGGAACGAAATCTTGAAATCAGAGAACAAAGTCTAACAACCCCTCTGGAGAGGAGATATGACCCAAAACAGCGCAAGCGAAAAAAACCGAGAAAATTTGGAAATGGAGTGATTCCCACCAAAGAGACGGAGATGAACTGAGGGCCACTGAAAAAGGCCAAGACTTACCAAAAATGACTCCAATTTAAATCCTAAAATAAGGGAAGCCATGCAAAACAAGAGATAGGAGAAGATGTCTAAGAAATGAAAGGGAAAAAAAACCCACGGAAAAATGACCAAAGCAAGCGAAAACCATAAAAGTGAATGGGGTGACCAGAAGTGCAGGGAAATGGATGGAAGCTTGCCCAATTAATGCTCATTAAAATCGCAAGATTTCGTTCCCTTTCCTGAAAGGAAAGTCTTCCTTTCAGGAAAGGGAACGAAATCTTGAAATCAGAGAACAAAGTCTAACAACCCCTCTGGAGAGGAGATATGACCCAAAACAGCGCAAGCGAAAAAAACCGAGAAAATTTGGAAATGGAGTGATTCCCACCAAAGAGACGGAGATGAACTGAGGGCCACTGAAAAAGGCCAAGACTTACCAAAAATGACTCCAATTTAAATCCTAAAATAAGGGAAGCCATGCAAAACTAGAGATAGGAGAAGATGTCTAAGAAATGAAAGGGAAAAAAAAACCACGGAAAAATGACCAAAGCAAGCGAAAAGCATAAAAGTGAATGGGGTGGCCAGAAGTGCAGGGAAATGGACGGAAGCTTGCCCAATTAATGCTCATTAAAATCGCAAGATTTCGTTCCCTTTCCTGAAAGGAAAGTCTTCCTTTCAGGAAAGGGAACGAAATCTTGAAATCAGAGAACAAAGTCTAACAACCCCTCGGGAGAGGAGATATGACCCAAAACAGCGCAAGCGAAAAAAACCGAGAAAATTTGGAAATGGAGTGATTCCCACCAAAGAGACGGAGATGAACTGAGGGCCGCTGAAAAAGGCCAAGACTTACCAAAAATGACTCCAATTTAAATCCTAAAATAAGGGAAGCCATGCAAAACAAGAGATAGGAGAAGATGTCTAAGAAATGAAAGGGAAAAAAAAAACCACGGAAAAATGACCAAAGCAAACGAAAACCATAAAAGTGAATGGGGTGGCCAGAAGTGCAGGGAAATGGACGGAAGCTTGCCCAATTAATGCTCATTAAAATCGCAAGATTTCGTTCCCTTTCCTGAAAGGAAAGTCTTCCTTTCAGGAAAGGGAACGAAATCTTGAAATCAGAGAACAAAGTCTAACAACCCCTCTGGAGAGGAGATATGACCCAAAACAGCGCAAGCGAAAAAAACCGAGAAAATTTGGAAATGGAGTGATTCCCACCAAAGAGACGGAGATGAACTGAGGGCCACTGAAAAAGGCCAAGACTTACCAAAAATGACTCCAATTTAAATCCTAAAAGAAGGAAAGCCATGCAAAACAAGAGATAGGGGAAGATGTCTAAGAAATGAAAGGGAAAAAAAAAACCACTGAAAAATGACCAAAGCAAGCGAAAACCATAAAAGTGAATGGGGTGGCCAGAAGTGCAGGGAAATGGACGGAAGCTTGCCCAATTAATGCTCATTAAAATCGCAAGATTTCGTTCCCTTTCCTGAAAGGAAAGTCTTCCTTTCAGGAAAGGGAACGAAATCTTGAAATCAGAGAACAAAGTCTAACAACCCCTCTGGAGAGGAGATATGACCCAAAACAGCGCAAGCGAAAAAAACCGAGAAAATTTGGAAATGGAGTGATTCCCACCAAAGAGACGGAGATGAACTGAGGGCCACTGAAAAAGGCCAAGACTTACCAAAAATGACTCCAATTTAAATCCTAAAATAAGGGAAGGCATGCAAAACAAGAGATAGGAGAAGATGTCTAAGAAATGAAAGGGAAAAAAAACCCACGGAAAAATGACCAAAGCAAGCGAAAACCATAAAAGTGAATGGGGTGGCCAGAAGTGCAGGGAAATGGACGGAAGCTTGCCCAATTAATGCTCATTAAAATCGCAAGATTTCGTTCCCTTTCCTGAAAGGAAAGTCTTCCTTTCAGGAAAGGGAACGAAATCTTGAAATCAGAGAACAAAGTCTAACAACCCCTCTGGAGAGGAGATATGACCCAAAACAGCGCAAGCGAAAAAAACCGAGAAAATTTGGAAATGGAGTGATTCCCACCAAAGAGACGGAGATGAACTGAGGGCCGCTGAAAAAGGCCAAGACTTACCAAAAATGACTCCAATTTAAATCCTAAAATAAGGGAAGCCATGCAAAACAAGAGATAGGAGAAGATGTCTAAGAAATGAAAGGGAAAAAAAAACCACGGAAAAATGACCAAAGCAAGCGAAAACCATAAAAGTGAATGGGGTGGCCAGAAGTGCAGGGAAATGGACGGAAGCTTGCCCAATTAATGCTCATTAAAATCGCAAGATTTCGTTCCCTTTTCTGAAAGGAAGACTTTCCTTTCAGGAAAGGGAACGAAATCTTGAAATCAGAGAACAAAGTCTAACAACCCCTCTGGAGAGGAGATATGACCCAAAACAGCGCAAGCGAAAAAAACCGAGAAAATTTGGAAATGGAGTGATTCCCACCAAAGAGACGGAGATGAACTGAGGGCCACTGAAAAATGCCAAGACTTACCAAAAATGACTCCAATTTAAATCCTAAAATAAGGGAAGCCATGCAAAACAAGAGATAGGAGAAGATGTCTAAGAATGAAAGGGAAAAAAAAAACCACAGAAAAATGACCAAAGCAAGCGAAAACCATAAAAGTGAATGGGGTGGCCAGAAGTGCAGGGAAATGGACGGAAGCTTGCCCAATTAATGCTCATTAAAATCGCAAGATTTCGTTCCCTTTCCTGAAAGGAAAGTCTTCCTTTCAGGAAAGGGAACGAAATCTTGAAATCAGAGAACAAAGTCTAACAACCCCTCTGGAGAGGAGATATGACCCAAAACAGCGCAAGCGAAAAAAACCGAGAAAATTTGGAAATGGAGTGATTCCCACCAAAGAGACGGAGATGAACTGAGGGCCACTGAAAAAGGCCAAGACTTACCTAAAATGACTCCAATTTAAATCCTAAAATAAGGGAAGCCATGCAAAAGAAGAGATAGGAGAAGATGTCTAAGAAATGAAAGGGAAAAAAAACCCACGGAAAAATGACCAAAGCAAGCGAAAACCATAAAAGTGAATGGGGTGGCCAGAAGTGCAGGGAAATGGACGGAAGCTTGCCCAATTAATGCTCATTAAAATCGCAAGATTTCGTTCCCTTTCCTGAAAGTCTTCCTTTCAGGAAAGGGAACGAAATCTTGAAATCAGAGAACAAAGTCTAACAACCCCTCTGGAGAGGAGATATGACCCAAAACAGCGCAAGCGAAAAAAACCGAGAAAATTTGGAAATGGAGTGATTCCCACCAAAGAGACGGAGATGAACTGAGGGCCAATGAAAAAGGCCAAGACTTACCAAAAATGACTCCAATTTAAATCCTAAAATAAGGGAAGGCATGCAAAACAAGAGATAGGAGAAGATGTCTAAGAAATGAAAGGGAAAAAAAACCCACGGAAAAATGACCAAAGCAAGCGAAAACCATAAAAGTGAATGGGGTGGCCAGAAGTGCAGGGAAATGGACGGAAGCTTGCCCAATTAATGCTCATTAAAATCGCAAGATTTCGTTCCCTTTCCTGAAAGGAAAGTCTTCCTTTCAGGAAAGGGAACGAAATCTTGAAATCAGAGAACAAAGTCTAACAACCCCTCTGGAGAGGAGATATGACCCAAAACAGCGCAAGCGAAAAAAACCGAGAAAATTTGGAAATGGAGTGATTCCCACCAAAGAGACGGAGATGAACTGAGGGCCGCTGAAAAAGGCCAAGACTTACCAAAAATGACTCCAATTTAAATCCTAAAATAAGGGAAGCCATGCAAAACAAGAGATAGGAGAAGATGTCTAAGAAATGAAAGGGAAAAAAAAACCACGGAAAAATGACCAAAGCAAGCGAAAACCATAAAAGTGAATGGGGTGGCCAGAAGTGCAGGGAAATGGACGGAAGCTTGCCCAATTAATGCTCATTAAAATCGCAAGATTTCGTTCCCTTTTCTGAAAGGAAGACTTTCCTTTCAGGAAAGGGAACGAAATCTTGAAATCAGAGAACAAAGTCTAACAACCCCTCTGGAGAGGAGATATGACCCAAAACAGCGCAAGCGAATAAAACCGAGAAAATTTGGAAATGGAGTGATTCCCACCAAAGAGACGGAGATGAACTGAGGGCCACTGAAAAATGCCAAGACTTACCAAAAATGACTCCAATTTAAATCCTAAAATAAGGGAAGCCATGCAAAACAAGAGATAGGAGAAGATGTCTAAGAATGAAAGGGAAAAAAAAAACCACAGAAAAATGACCAAAGCAAGCGAAAACCATAAAAGTGAATGGGGTGGCCAGAAGTGCAGGGAAATGGACGGAAGCTTGCCCAATTAATGCTCATTAAAATCGCAAGATTTCGTTCCCTTTCCTGAAAGGAAAGTCTTCCTTTCAGGAAAGGGAACGAAATCTTGAAATCAGAGAACAAAGTCTAACAACCCCTCTGGAGAGAAGATATGACCCAAAACAGCGCAAGCGAAAAAAACCGAGAAAATTTGGAAATGGAGTGATTCCCACCAAAGAGACGGAGATGAACTGAGGGCCACTGAAAAAGGCCAAGACTTACCAAAAATGACTCCAATTTAAATCCTAAAATAAGGGAAGCCATGCAAAACAAGAGATAGGAGAAGATGTCTAAGAAATGAAAGGGAAAAAAAAACCACGGAAAAATGACCAAAGCAAGCGAAAACCATAAAAGTGAATGGGGTGGCCAGAAGTGCAGGGAAATGGACAGAAGCTTGCCCAATTAATGCTCATTAAAATCGCAAGATTTCGTTCCCTTTCCTGAAAGGAAAGTCTTCCTTTCAGGAAAGGGAACGAAATCTTGAAATCAGAGAACAAAGTCTAACAACCCCTCTGGAGAGGAGATATGACCCAAAACAGCGCAAGCGAAAAAAACCGAGAAAATTTGGAAATGGAGTGATTCCCACCAAAGAGACGGAGATGAACTGAGGGCCACTGAAAAAGGCCAAGACTTACCAAAAATGACTCCAATTTAAATCCTAAAATAAGGGAAGCCATGCAAAACAAGAGATAGGAGAAGATGTCTAAGAAATGAAAGGGAAAAAAAAACCACGGAAAAATGACCAAAGCAAGCGAAAACCATAAAAGTGAATGGGGTGGCCAGAAGTGCAGGGAAATGGACGGAAGCTTGCCCAATTAATGCTCATTAAAATCGCAAGATTTCGTTCCCTTTCCTGAAAGGAAAGTCTTCCTTTCAGGAAAGGGAACGAAATCTTGACATCAGAGAACAAAGTCTAACAACCCCTCTGGAGAGGAGATATGACCCAAAACAGCGCAAGCGAAAAAAAACGAGAAAATTTGGAAATGGAGTGATTCCCACCAAAGAGACGGAGATGAACTGAGGGCCACTGAAAAAGGCCAAGACTTACCAAAAATGACTCCAATTTAAATCCTAAAATAAGGGAAGCCATGCAAAACAAGAGATAGGGGAAGATGTCTAAGAAATGAAAGGGAAAAAAAAACCCACGGAAAAATGACCAAAGCAAGCGAAAACCATAAAAGTGAATGGGGTGGCCAGAAGTGCAGGGAAATGGACGGAAGCTTGCCCAATTAATGCTCATTAAATCGCAAGATTTCGTTCCCTTTCCTGAAAGGAAAGTCTTCCTTTCAGGAAAGGGAACGAAACCTTGAAATCAGAGAACAAAGTCTAACAACCCCTCTGGAGAGGAGATATGACCCAAAACAGCGCAAGCGAAAAAAACCGAGAAAATTTGGAAATGGAGTGATTCCCACCAAAGAGACGGAGATGAACTGAGGGCCACTGAAAAAGGCCAAGACTTACCAAAAATGACTCCAATTTAAATCCTAAAATAAGGGAAGCCATGCAAAACAAGAGATAGGAGAAGATGTCTAAGAAATGAAAGGGAAAAAAAAACCACGGAAAAATGACCAAAGCAAGCGAAAACCATAAAAGTGAATGGGGTGGCCAGAAGTGCAGGGAAATGGACGGAAGCTTGCCCAATTAATGCTCATTAAAATCGCAAGATTTCGTTCCCTTTCCTGAAAGGAAAGTCTTCCTTTCAGGAAAGGGAACGAAATCTTGAAATCAGAGAACAAAGTCTAACAACCCCTCTGGAGAGGAGATATGACCCAAAACAGCGCAAGCGAAAAAAAACCGAGAAAATTTGGAAATGGAGTGATTCCCACCAAAGAGACGGAGATGAACTGAGGGCCACTGAAAAAGGCCAAGACTTAGCAAAAATGACTCCAATTTAAATCCTAAAATAAGGGAAGCCATGCAAAACAAGAGATAGGAGAAGATGTTTAAGAAATGAAAGGGAAAAAAAAACCACGGAAAAATGACCAAAGCAAGCGAAAACCATAAAAGTGAATGGGGTGGCCAGAAGTGCAGGGAAATGGACGGAAGCTTGCCAAATTAATGCTCATTAAAATCGCAAGATTTCGTTCCCTTTCCTGAAAGGAAAGTCTTCCTTTCAGGAAAGGGAACGAAACCTTGAAATCAGAGAACAAAGTCTAACAACCCCTCTGGAGAGGAGATATGACCCAAAACAGCGCAAGCGAAAAAAACCGAGAAAATTTGGAAATGGAGTGATTCCCACCAAAGAGACGGAGATGAACTGAGGGCCACTGAAAAAGGCCAAGACTTACCAAAAATGACTCCAATTTAAATCCTAAAATAAGGGAAGCCATGCAAAACAAGAGATAGGAGAAGATGTCTAAGAAATGAAAGGGAAAAAAAAACCACGGAAAAATGACCAAAGCAAGCGAAAACCATAAAAGTGAATGGGGTGGCCAGAAGTGCAGGGAAATGGACGGAAGCTTGCCCAATTAATGCTCATTAAAATCGCAAGATTTCGTTCCCTTTCCTGAAAGGAAAGTCTTCCTTTCAGGAAAGGGAACGAAATCTTGAAATCAGAGAACAAAGTCTAACAACCCCTCTGGAGAGGAGATATGACCCAAAACAGCGCAAGCGAAAAAAAACCGAGAAAATTTGGAAATGGAGTGATTCCCACCAAAGAGACGGAGATGAACTGAGGGCCACTGAAAAAGGCCAAGACTTACCAAAAATGACTCCAATTTAAATCCTAAAATAAGGGAAGCCATGCAAAACAAGAGATAGGAGAAGATGTTTAAGAAATGAAAGGGAAAAAAAAACCACGGAAAAATGACCAAAGCAAGCGAAAACCATAAAAGTGAATGGGGTGGCCAGAAGTGCAGGGAAATGGACGGAAGCTTGCCCAATTAATGCTCATTAAAATCGCAAGATTTCGTTCCCTTTCCTGAAAGGAAAGTCTTCCTTTCAGGAAAGGGAACGAAATCTTGACATCAGAGAACAAAGTCTAACAACCCCTCTGGAGAGGAGATATGACCCAAAACAGCGCAAGCGAAAAAAAACCGAGAAAATTTGGAAATGGAGTGATTCCCACCAAAGAGACGGAGATGAACTGAGGGCCACTGAAAAAGGCCAAGACTTACCAAAAATGACTCCAATTTAAATCCTAAAATAAGGGAAGCCATGCAAAACAAGAGATAGGGGAAGATGTCTAAGAAATGAAAGGGAAAAAAAAACCCACGGAAAAATGACCAAAGCAAGCGAAAACCATAAAAGTGAATGGGGTGGCCAGAAGTGCAGGGAAATGGACGGAAGCTTGCCCAATTAATGCTCATTAAATCGCAAGATTTCGTTCCCTTTCCTGAAAGGAAAGTCTTCCTTTCAGGAAAGGGAACGAAACCTTGAAATCAGAGAACAAAGTCGAACAACCCCTCTGGAGAGGAGATATGACCCAAAACAGCGCAAGCGAAAAAAACCGAGAAAATTTGGAAATGGAGTGATTCCCACCAAAGAGACGGAGATGAACTGAGGGCCACTGAAAAAGGCCAAGACTTACCAAAAATGACTCCAATTTAAATCCTAAAATAAGGGAAGCCATGCAAAACAAGAGATAGGAGAAGATGTCTAAGAAATGAAAGGGAAAAAAAAACCACGGAAAAATGACCAAAGCAAGCGAAAACCATAAAAGTGAATGGGGTGGCCAGAAGTGCAGGGAAATGGACGGAAGCTTGCCCAATTAATGCTCATTAAAATCGCAAGATTTCGTTCCCTTTCCTGAAAGGAAAGTCTTCCTTTCAGGAAAGGGAACGAAATCTTGAAATCAGAGAACAAAGTCTAACAACCCCTCTGGAGAGGAGATATGACCCAAAACAGCGCAAGCGAAAAAAACCGAGAAAATTTGGAAATGGAGTGATTCCCACCAAAGAGACGGAGATGAACTGAGGGCCAATGAAAAAGGCCAAGACTTACCAAAAATGACTCCAATTTAAATCCTAAAATAAGGGAAGCCATGCAAAACAAGAGATAGGGGAAGATGTCTAAGAAATGAAAGGGAAAAAAAAACCCACGGAAAAATGACCAAAGCAAGCGAAAACCATAAAAGTGAATGGGGTGGCCAGAAGTGCAGGGAAATGGACGGAAGCTTGCCCAATTAATGCTCATTAAAGTCGCAAGATTTCGTTCCCTTTCCTGAAAGGAAAGTCTTCCTTTCAGGAAAGGGAACGAAATCTTGAAATCAGAGAACAAAGTCTAACAACCCCTCTGGAGAGGAGATATGACCCAAAACAGCGCAAGCGAAAAAAACCGAGAAAATTTGGAAATGGAGTGATTCCCACCAAAGAGACGGAGATGAACTGAGGGCCACTGAAAAAGGCCAAGACTTACCAAAAATGACTCCAATGGAAATCCTAAAATAAGGGAAGCCATGCAAAACAAGAGATAGGAGAAGATGTCTAAGAAATGAAAGGGAAAAAAAAAACCACGGAAAAATGACCAAAGCAAGCGAAAACCATAAAAGTGAATGGGGTGGCCAGAAGTGCAGGGAAATGGACGGAAGCTTGCCCAATTAATGCTCATTAAAATCGCAAGATTTCGTTCCCTTTCCTGAAAGGAAAGTCTTCCTTTCAGGAAAGGGAACGAAATCTTGAAATCAGAGAACAAAGTCTAACAACCCCTCTGGAGAGGAGATATGACCCAAAACAGCGCAAGCGAATAAAACCGAGAAAATTTGGAAATGGAGTGATTCCCACCAAAGAGACGGAGATGAACTGAGGGCCACTGAAAAAGGCCAAGACTTACCAAAAATGACTCCAATTTAAATCCTAAAATAAGGGAAGCCATGCAAAACAAGAGATAGGGGAAGATGTCTAAGAAATGAAAGGGAAAAAAAAACCCACGGAAAAATGACCAAAGCAAGCGAAAACCATAAAAGTGAATGGGGTGGCCAGAAGTGCAGGGAAATGGACGGAAGCTTGCCCAATTAATGCTCATTAAAATCGCAAGATTTCGTTCCCTTTCCTGAAAGGAAAGTCTTCCTTTCAGGAAAGGGAACGAAACCTTGAAATCAGAGAACAAAGTCTAACAACCCCTCTGGAGAGGAGATATGACCCAAAACAGCGCAAGCGAAAAAAACCGAGAAAATTTGGAAATGGAGTGATTCCCACCAAAGAGACGGAGATGAACTGAGGGCCACTGAAAAAGGCCAAGACTTACCAAAAATGACTCCAATTTAAATCCTAAAATAAGGGAAGCCATGCAAAACAAGAGATAGGAGAAGATGTCTAAGAAATGAAAGGGAAAAAAAAAACCACGGAAAAATGACCAAAGCAAGCGAAAACCATAAAAGTGAATGGGGTGGCCAGAAGTGCAGGGAAATGGACGGAAGCTTGCCCAATTAATGCTCATTAAAATCGCAAGATTTCGTTCCCTTTCCTGAAAGGAAAGTCTTCCTTTCAGGAAAGGGAACGAAATCTTGAAATCAGAGAACAAAGTCTAACAACCCCTCTGGAGAGGAGATATGACCCAAAACAGCGCAAGCGAATAAAACCGAGAAAATTTGGAAATGGAGTGATTCCCACCAAAGAGACGGAGATGAACTGAGGGCCACTGAAAAAGGCCAAGACTTACCAAAAATGACTCCAATTTAAATCCTAAAATAAGGGAAGCCATGCAAAACAAGAGATAGGGGAAGATGTCTAAGAAATGAAAGGGAAAAAAAAACCCACGGAAAAATGACCAAAGCAAGCGAAAACCATAAAAGTGAATGGGGTGGCCAGAAGTGCAGGGAAATGGACGGAAGCTTGCCCAATTAATGCTCATTAAATCGCAAGATTTCGTTCCCTTTCCTGAAAGGAAAGTCTTCCTTTCAGGAAAGGGAACGAAACCTTGAAATCAGAGAACAAAGTCGAACAACCCCTCTGGAGAGGAGATATGACCCAAAACAGCGCAAGCGAAAAAAACCGAGAAAATTTGGAAATGGAGTGATTCCCACCAAAGAGACGGAGATGAACTGAGGGCCACTGAAAAAGGCCAAGACTTACCAAAAATGACTCCAATTTAAATCCTAAAATAAGGGAAGCCATGCAAAACAAGAGATAGGAGAAGATGTCTAAGAAATGAAAGGGAAAAAAAAAACCACGGAAAAATGACCAAAGCAAGCGAAAACCATAAAAGTGAATGGGGTGGCCAGAAGTGCAGGGAAATGGACGGAAGCTTGCCCAATTAATGCTCATTAAAATCGCAGGATTTCGTTCCCTTTCCTGAAAGGAAAGTCTTCCTTTCCGGAAAGGGAACGAAATCTTGAAATCAGAGAACAAAGTCGAACAACCCCTCTGGAGAGGAGATATGACCCAAAACAGCGCAAGCGAAAAAAACCGAGAAAATTTGGAAATGGAGTGATTCCCACCAAAGAGACGGAGATGAACTGAGGGCCACTGAAAAAGGCCAAGACTTACCAAAAATGACTCCAATTTAAATCCTAAAATAAGGGAAGCCATGCAAAACAAGAGATAGGAGAAGATGTCTAAGAAATGAAAGGGAAAAAAAAAACCACGGAAAAATGACCAAAGCAAGCGAAAACCATAAAAGTGAATGGGGTGGCCAGAAGTGCAGGGAAATGGATGGAAGCTTGCCCAATTAATGCTCATTAAAATCGCAAGATTTCGTTCCCTTTCCTGAAAGGAAAGTCTTCCTTTCAGGAAAGGGAACGAAATCTTGAAATCAGAGAACAAAGTCTAACAACCCCTCTGGAGAGGAGATATGACCCAAAACAGCGCAAGCGAAAAAAACCGAGAAAATTTGGAAATGGAGTGATTCCCACCAAAGAGACGGAGATGAACTGAGGGCCACTGAAAAAGGCCAAGACTTACCAAAAATGACTCCAATTTAAATCCTAAAATAAGGGAAGCCATGCAAAACAAGAGATAGGAGAAGATGTCTAAGAAATGAAAGGGAAAAAAAAACCACGGAAAAATGACCAAAGCAAGCGAAAACCATAAAAGTGAATGGGGTGGCCAGAAGTGCAGGGAAATGGACGGAAGCTTGCCCAATTAATGCTCATTAAAATCGCAAGATTTCGTTCCCTTTCCTGAAAGGAAAGTCTTCCTTTCAGGAAAGGGAACGAAATCTTGAAATCAGAGAACAAAGTCTAACAACCCCTCTGGAGAGGAGATATGACCCAAAACAGCGCAAGCGAAAAAACCGAGAAAATTTGGAAATGGAGTGATTCCCACCAAAGAGACGGAGATGAACTGAGGGCCACTGAAAAAGGCCAAGACTTACCAAAAATGACTCCAATTTAAATCCTAAAATAAGGGAAGCCATGCAAAACAAGAGATAGGAGAAGATGTCTAAGAAATGAAAGGGAAAAAAAAACCACGGAAAAATGACCAAAGCAAGCGAAAACCATAAAAGTGAATGGGGTGGCCAGAAGTGCAGGGAAATGGACGGAAGCTTGCCCAATTAATGCTCATTAAAATCGCAAGATTTCGTTCCCTTTCCTGAAAGGAAAGTCTTCCTTTCAGGAAAGGGAACGAAATCTTGAAATCAGAGAACAAAGTCTAACAACCCCTCTGGAGAGGAGATATGACCCAAAACAGCGCAAGCGAAAAAAACCGAGAAAATTTGGAAATGGAGTGATTCCCACCAAAGAGACGGAGATGAACTGAGGGCCACTGAAAAAGGCCAAGACTTACCAAAAATGACTCCAATTTAAATCCTAAAATAAGGGAAGCCATGCAAAACAAGAGATAGGAGAACATGTCTAAGAAATGAAAGGGAAAAAAAAAACCACGGAAAAATGACCAAAGCAAGCGAAAACCATAAAAGTGAATGGGGTGGCCAGAAGTGCAGGGAAATGGACGGAAGCTTGCCCAATTAATGCTCATTAAAATCGCAAGATTTCGTTCCCTTTCCGGAAAGTCTTCCTTTCAGGAAAGGGAACGAAATCTTGAAATCAGAGAACAAAGTCTAACAACCCCTCTGGAGAGGAGATATGACCCAAAACAGCGCAAGCGAAAAAAACCGAGAAAATTTGGAAATGGAGTGATTCCCACCAAAGAGACGGAGATGAACTGAGGGCCACTGAAAAAGGCCAAGACTTACCAAAAATGACTCCAATTTAAATCCTAAAATAAGGGAAGCCATGCAAAACAAGAGATAGGAGAAGATGTCTAAGAAATGAAAGGGAAAAAAAAACCACGGAAAAATGACCAAAGCAAGCGAAAACCATAAAAGTGAATGGGGTGGCCAGAAGTGCAGGGAAATGGACGGAAGCTTGCCCAATTAATGCTCATTAAAATCGCAAGATTTCGTTCCCTTTCCTGAAAGGAAAGTCTTCCTTTCAGGAAAGGGAACGAAATCTTGAAATCAGAGAACAAAGTCTAACAACCCCTCTGGAGAGGAGATATGACCCAAAACAGCGCAAGCGAAAAAACCGAGAAAATTTGGAAATGGAGTGATTCCCACCAAAGAGACAGAGATGAACTGAGGGCCACTGAAAAAGGCCAAGACTTACCAAAAATGACTCCAATTTAAATCCTAAAATAAGGGAAGCCATGCAAAACAAGAGATAGGAGAAGATGTCTAAGAAATGAAAGGGAAAAAAAAACCACGGAAAAATGACCAAAGCAAGCGAAAACCATAAAAGTGAATGGGGTGGCCAGAAGTGCAGGGAAATGGACGGAAGCTTGCCCAATTAATGCTCATTAAAATCGCAAGATTTCGTTCCCTTTCCTGAAAGGAAAGTCTTCCTTTCAGGAAAGGGAACGAAATCTTGAAATCAGAGAACAAAGTCTAACGACCCCTCTAGAGACGAGATATGACCCAAAACAGCGCAAGTGAAAAAAACCGAGAAAATTTGGAAATGGAGTGATTCCCACCAAAGAGACGGAGATGAACTGAGGGCCACTGAAAAAGGCCAAGACTTACCAAAAATGACTCCAATTTAAATCCTAAAATAAGGGAAGCCATGCAAAACAAGAGATAGGAGAAGATGTCTAAGAAATGAAAGGGAAAAAAAAACCACGGAAAAATGACCAAAGCAAGCGAAAACCATAAAAGTGAATGGGGTGGCCAGAAGTGCAGGGAAATGGACGGAAGCTTGCCCAATTAATGCTCATTAAAATCGCAAGATTTCGTTCCCTTTCCTGAAAGGAAAGTCTTCCTTTCAGGAAAGGGAACGAAATCTTGAAATCAGAGAACAAAGTCTAACAACCCCTCTGGAGAGGAGATATGACCCAAAACAGCGCAAGCGAAAAAAACCGAGAAAATTTGGAAATGGAGTGATTCCCACCAAAGAGACGGAGATGAACTGAGGGCCACTGAAAAAGGCCAAGACTTACCAAAAATGACTCCAATTTAAATCCTAAAATAAGGGAAGCCATGCAAAACAAGAGATAGGAGAAGATGTCTAAGAAATGAAAGGGAAAAAAAACCACGGAAAAATGACCAAAGCAAGCGAAAACCATAAAAGTGAATGGGGTGGCCAGAAGTGCAGGGAAATGGACGGAAGCTTGCCCAATTAATGCTCATTAAAATCGCAAGATTTCGTTCCCTTTCCTGAAAGGAAAGTCTTCCTTTCAGGAAAGGGAACGAAATCTTGAAATCAGAGAACAAAGTCTAACAACCCCTCTGGAGAGGAGATATGACCCAAAACAGCGCAAGCGAAAAAAACCGAGAAAATTTGGAAATGGAGTGATTCCCACCAAAGAGACGGAGATGAACTGAGGGCCACTGAAAAAGGCCAAGACTTACCAAAAATGACTCCAATTTAAATCCTAAAATAAGGGAAGCCATGCAAAACAAGAGATAGGGGAAGATGTCTAAGAAATGAAAGGGAAAAAAAAACCACGGAAAAATGACCAAAGCAAGCGAAAACCATAAAAGTGAATGGGGTGGCCAGAAGTGCAGGGAAATGGACGGAAGCTTGCCCAATTAATGCTCATTAAAATCGCAAGATTTCGTTCCCTTTCCTGAAAGGAAAGTCTTCCTTTCAGGAAAGGGAACGAAATCTTGAAATCAGAGAACAAAGTCTAACAACCCCTCTGGAGAGGAGATATGACCCAAAACAGCGCAAGCGAAAAAACCGAGAAAATTTGGAAATGGAGTGATTCCCACCAAAGAGACGGAGATGAACTGAGGGCCACTGAAAAAGGCCAAGACTTACCAAAAATGACTCCAATTTAAATCCTAAAATAAGGGAAGCCATGCAAAACAAGAGATAGGAGAAGATGTCTAAGAAATGAAAGGGAAAAAAAAACCACGGAAAAATGACCAAAGCAAGCGAAAACCATAAAAGTGAATGGGGTGGCCAGAAGTGCAGGGAAATGGACGGAAGCTTGCCCAATTAATGCTCATTAAAATCGCAAGATTTCGTTCCCTTTCCTGAAAGTCTTCCTTTCAAAAAAGGGAACGAAATCTTGAAATCAGAGAACAAAGTCTAACAACCCCTCTGGAGAGGAGATATGACCCAAAACAGCGCAAGCGAAAAAACCGAGAAAATTTGGAAATGGAGTGATTCCCACCAAAGAGACGGAGATGAACTGAGGGCCACTGAAAAAGGCCAAGACTTACCAAAAATGACTCCAATTTAAATCCTAAAATAAGGGAAGCCATGCAAAACAAGAGATAGGGGAAGATGTCTAAGAAATGAAAGGGAAAAAAAAAACCACGGAAAAATGACCAAAGCAAGCGAAAACCATAAAAGTGAATGGGGTGGCCAGAAGTGCAGGGAAATGGACGGAAGCTTGCCCAATTAATGCTCATTAAAATCGCAAGATTTCGTTCCCTTTCCTGAAAGGAAAGTCTTCCTTTCAGGAAAGGGAACGAAATCTTGAAATCAGAGAACAAAGTCTAACAACCCCTCTGGAGAGGAGATATGACCCAAAACAGCGCAAGCGAAAAAACCGAGAAAATTTGGAAATGGAGTGATTCCCACCAAAGAGACGGAGATGAACTGAGGGCCACTGAAAAAGGCCAAGACTTACCAAAAATGACTCCAATTTAAATCCTAAAATAAGGGAAGCCATGCAAAACAAGAGATAGGAGAACATGTCTAAGAAATGAAAGGGAAAAAAAAACCACGGAAAAATGACCAAAGCAAGCGAAAAGCATAAAAGTGAATGGGGTGGCCAGAAGTGCAGGGAAATGGACGGAAGCTTGCCCAATTAATGCTCATTAAAATCGCAAGATTTCGTTCCCTTTCCTGAAAGGAAAGTCTTCCTTTCAGGAAAGGGAACGAAATCTTGAAGTCAGAGAACAAAGTCTAACAACCCCTCTGGAGAGGAGATATGACCCAAAACAGCGCAAGCGAAAAAAACCGAGAAAATTTGGAAATGGAGTGATTCCCACCAAAGAGACGGAGATGAACTGAGGGCCACTGAAAAAGGCCAAGACTTACCAAAAATGACTCCAATTTAAATCCTAAAAGAAGGGAAGCCATGCAAAACAAGAGATAGGAGAAGATGTCTAAGAAATGAAAGGGAAAAAAAAAACACGGAAAAATGACCAAAGCAAGCGAAAACCAAAAAAGGGAATGGGGTGGCCAGAAGTGCAGGGAAATGGACGGAAGCTTGCCCAATTAATGCTCATTAAAATCGCAAGATTTCGTTCCCTTTCCTGAAAGGAAAGTCTTCCTTTCAGGAAAGGGAACGAAATCTTGAAATCAGAGAACAAAGTCTAACAACCCCTCTGGAGAGGAGATATGACCCAAAACAGCGCAAGCGAAAAAAACCGAGAAAATTTGGAAATGGAGTGATTCCCACCAAAGAGACGGAGATGAACTGAGGGCCACTGAAAAAGGCCAAGACTTACCAAAAATGACTCCAATGGAAATCCTAAAATAAGGGAAGCCATGCAAAACAAGAGATAGGAGAAGATAACTAAGAAATGAAAGGGAAAAAAAAACCATGGAAAAATGACCAAAGCAAGCGAAAACCATAAAAGTGAATGGGGTGGCGAGAAGTGCAGGGAAATGGACGGAAGCTTGCCCAATTAATGCTCATTAAAATCGCAAGATTTCGTTCCCTTTCCTGAAAGGAAAGTCTTCCTTTCAGGAAAGGGAACGAAATCTTGAAATCAGAGAACAAAGTCTAACAACCCCTCTGGAGAGGAGATATGACCCAAAACAGCGCAAGCGAAAAAAACCGAGAAAATTTGGAAATGGAGTGATTCCCACCAAAGAGACGGAGATGAACTGAGGGCCACTGAAAAAGGCCAAGACTTACCAAAAATGACTCCAATTTAAATCCTAAAATAAGGGAAGCCATGCAAAACAAGAGATAGGAGAAGATGTCTAAGAAATGAAAGGGAAAAAAAAACCACGGAAAAATGACCAAAGCAAGCGAAAACCATAAAAGTGAATGGGGTGGCCAGAAGTGCAGAGAAATGGACGGAAGCTTGCCCAATTAATGCTCATTAAAATCGCAAGATTTCGTTCCCTTTCCTTAAAGGAAAGTCTTCCTTTCAGGAAGGTGAACGAAATCTTGAAATCAGAGAACAAAGTCTAACAACCCCTCTGGAGAGGAGATATGACCCAAAACAGTGCAAGCGAAAAATCCGAGAAAATTTGGAAATGGAGTGATTCCCACCAAAGAGACGGAGATGAACTGAGGGCCACTGAAATAGGCCAAGACTTACCAAAAATAACTCCAATTTAAATCCTAAAATAAGGGAAGCCATGCAAAACAAGAGATAGGAGAAGATGTCTAAGAAATGAAAGGGAAAAAAAAAACCACGGAAAAATGACCAAAGCAAGCGAAAACCATAAAAGTGAATGGGGTGGCCAGAAGTGCAGGGAAATGGACGGAAGCTTGCCCAATTAATGCTCATTAAAATCGCAAGATTTCGTTCCCTTTCCGGAAAGTCTTCCTTTCAGGAAAGGGAACGAAATCTTGAAATCAGAGAACAAAGTCTAACAACCCCTCGGGAGAGGAGATATGACCCAAAACAGCGCAAGCGAAAAAAACCGAGAAAATTTGGAAATGGAGTGATTCCCACCAAAGAGACGGAGATGAACTGAGGGCCACTGAAAAAGGCCAAGACTTACCAAAAATGACTCCAATTTAAATCCTAAAATAAGGGAAGCCATGCAAAACAAGAGATAGGAGAAGATGTCTAAGAAATGAAAGGGAAAAAAAAAACCACGGAAAAATGACCAAAGCAAGCGAAAACCATAAAAGTGAATGGGGTGGCCAGAAGTGCAGGGAAATGGACGGAAGCTTGCCCAATTAATGCTCATTAAAATCGCAAGATTTCGTTCCCTTTCCTGAAAGGAAAGTCTTCCTTTCAGGAAAGGGAACGAAATCTTGAAATCAGAGAACAAAGTCTAACAACCCCTCTGGAGAGGAGATATGACCCAAAACAGCGCAAGCGAAAAAAACCGAGAAAATTTGGAAATGGAGTGATTCCCACCAAAGAGACGGAGATGAACTGAGGGCCACTGAAAAAGGCCAAGACTTACCAAAAATGACTCCAATTTAAATCCTAAAATAAGGGAAGCCATGCAAAACAAGAGATAGGAGAAGATGTCTAAGAAATGAAAGGGAAAAAAAAACCACGGAAAAATGACCAAAGCAAGCGAAAAGCATAAAAGTGAATGGGGTGGCCAGAAGTGCAGGGAAATGGACGGAAGCTTGCCCAATTAATGCTCATTAAAATCGCAAGATTTCGTTCCCTTTCCTGAAAGGAAAGTCTTCCTTTCAGGAAAGGGAACGAAATCTTGAAATCAGAGAACAAAGTCTAACAACCCCTCTGGAGAGGAGATATGACCCAAAACAGCGCAAGCGAAAAAAACCGAGAAAATTTGGAAATGGAGTGATTCCCACCAAAGAGACGGAGATGAACTGAGGGCCACTGAAAAAGGCCAAGACTTACCAAAAATGACTCCAATTTAAATCCTAAAATAAGGGAAGCCATGCAAAACAAGAGATAGGAGAAGATGTCTAAGAAATGAAAGGGAAAAAAAAACCACGGAAAAATGACCAAAGCAAGCGAAAACCATAAAAGTGAATGGGGTGGCCAGAAGTGCAGGGAAATGGACGGAAGCTTGCCCAATTAATGCTCATTAAAATCGCAAGATTTCGTTCCCTTTCCTGAAAGGAAAGTCTTCCTTTCAGGAAAGGGAACGAAATCTTGAAATCAGAGAACAAAGTCTAACAACCCCTCTGGAGAGGAGATATGACCCAAAACAGCGCAAGCGAAAAAAAACCGAGAAAATTTGGAAATGGAGTGATTCCCACCAAAGAGACGGAGATGAACTGAGGGCCACTGAAAAAGGCCAAGACTTACCAAAAATGACTCCAATTTAAATCCTAAAATAAGGGAAGCCATGCAAAACAAGAGATAGGAGAAGATGTCTAAGAAATGAAAGGGAAAAAAAAACCACGGAAAAATGACCAAAGCAAGCGAAAACCATAAAAGTGAATGGGGTGGCCAGAAGTGCAGGGAAATGGACGGAAGCTTGCCCAATTAATGCTCATTAAAATCGCAAGATTTCGTTCCCTTTCCTGAAAGGAAAGTCTTCCTTTCAGGAAAGGGAACGAAATCTTGAAATCAGAGAACAAAGTCTAACAACCCCTCTGGAGAGGAGATATGACCCAAAACAGCGCAAGCGAAAAAAACCGAGAAAATTTGGAAATGGAGTGATTCCCACCAAAGAGACGGAGATGAACTGAGGGCCACTGAAAAAGGCCAAGACTTACCAAAAATGACTCCAATTTAAATCCTAAAATAAGGGAAGCCATGCAAAACAAGAGATAGGAGAAGATGTCTAAGAAATGAAAGGGAAAAAAAAACCACGGAAAAAATGACCAAAGCAAGCGAAAACCATAAAAGTGAATGGGGTGGCCAGAAGTGCAGGGAAATGGACGGAAGCTTGCCCAATTAATGCTCATTAAAATCGCAAGATTTCGTTCCCTTTCCTGAAAGGAAAGTCTTCCTTTCAGGAAAGGGAACGAAATCTTGAAATCAGAGAACAAAGTCTAACAACCCCTCTGGAGAGGAGATATGACCCAAAACAGCGCAAGCGAAAAAAACCGAGAAAAATTTGGAAATGGAGTGATTCCCACCAAAGAGACAGAGATGAACTGAGGGCCACTGAAAAAGGCCAAGACTTACCAAAAATGACTCCAATTTAAATCCTAAAATAAGGGAAGCCATGCAAAACAAGAGATAGGAGAAGATGTCTAAGAAATGAAAGGGAAAAAAAAAAACACGGAAAAATGACCAAAGCAAGCGAAAACCATAAAAGTGAATGGGGTGGCCAGAAGTGCAGGGAAATGGACGGAAGCTTGCCCAATTAATGCTCATTAAAATCGCAAGATTTCGTTCCCTTTCCTGAAAGGAAAGTCTTCCTTTCAGGAAAGGGAACGAAATCTTGAAATCAGAGAACAAAGTCTAACAACCCCTCTGGAGAGGAGATATGACCCAAAACAGCGCAAGCGAAAAAAACCGAGAAAATTTGGAAATGGAGTGATTCCCACCAAAGAGACGGAGATGAACTGAGGGCCACTGAAAAAGGCCAAGACTTACCAAAAATGACTCCAATTTAAATCCTAAAATAAGGGAAGCCATGCAAAACAAGAGATAGGAGAAGATGTCTAAGAAATGAAAGGGAAAAAAAAACCACGGAAAAATGACCAAAGCAAGCGAAAACCATAAAAGTGAATGGGGTGGCCAGAAGTGCAGGGAAATGGACGGAAGCTTGCCCAATTAATGCTCATTAAAATCGCAAGATTTCGTTCCCTTTCCTGAAAGGAAAGTCTTCCTTTCAGGAAAGGGAACGAAATCTTGAAATCAGAGAACAAAGTCTAACAACCCCTCTGGAGAGGAGATATGACCCAAAACAGCGCAAGCGAAAAAAACCAAGAAAATTTGGAAATGGAGTGATTCCCACCAAAGAGACGGAGATGAACTGAGGGCCACTGAAAAAGGCCAAGACTTACCAAAAATGACTCCAATTTAAATCCTAAAATAAGGGAAGCCATGCAAAACAAGAGATAGGAGAAGATGTCTAAGAAATGAAAGGGAAAAAAAAAAACCACGGAAAAATGACCAAAGCAAGCGAAAACCATAAAAGTGAATGGGGTGGCAGAGTGCAGGGAAATGGACGGAAGCTTGCCCAATTAATGCTCATTAAAATCGCAAGATTTCGTTCCCTTTCCTGAAAGGAAAGTCTTCCTTTCAGGAAAGGGAACGAAATCTTGAAATCAGAGAACAAAGTCTAACAACCCCTCTGGAGAGGAGATATGACCCAAAACAGCGCAAGCGAAAAAAACCGAGAAAATTTGGAAATGGAGTGATTCCCACCAAAGAGACGGAGATGAACTGAGGGCCACTGAAAAAGGCCAAGACTTACCAAAAATGACTCCAATTTAAATCCTAAAATAAGGGAAGCCATGCAAAACAAGAGATAGGAGAAGATGTCTAAGAAATGAAAGGGAAAAAAAAAACCACGGAAAAATGACCAAAGCAAGCGAAAACCATAAAAGTGAATGGGGTGGCCAGAAGTGCAGGGAAATGGACGGAAGCTTGCCCAATTAATGCTCATTAAAATCGCAAGATTTCGTTCCCTTTCCTGAAAGGAAAGTCTTCCTTTCAGGAAAGGGAACGAAATCTTGAAATCAGAGAACAAAGTCTAACAACCCCTCTGGAGAGGAGATATGACCCAAAACAGCGCAAGCGAAAAAAACCGAGAAAATTTGGAAATGGAGTGATTCCCACCAAAGAGACGGAGATGAACTGAGGGCCACTGAAAAAGGCCAAGACTTACCAAAAATGACTCCAATTTAAATCCTAAAATAAGGGAAGCCATGCAAAACAAGAGATAGGAGAAGATGTCTAAGAAATGAAAGGGAAAAAAAAACCACGGAAAAATGACCAAAGCAAGCGAAAACCATAAAAGTGAATGGGGTGGCCAGAAGTGCAGGGAAATGGACGGAAGCTTGCCCAATTAATGCTCATTAAAATCGCAAGATTTCGTTCCCTTTCCTGAAAGGAAAGTCTTCCTTTCAGGAAAGGGAACGAAATCTTGAAATCAGAGAACAAAGTCTAACAACCCCTCTGGAGAGAAGATATGACCCAAAACAGCGCAAGCGAAAAAAACCGAGAAAATTTGGAAATGGAGTGATTCCCACCAAAGAGACGGAGATGAACTGAGGGCCACTGAAAAAGGCCAAGACTTACCAAAAATGACTCCAATTTAAATCCTAAAATAAGGAAGCCATGCAAAACAAGAGATAGGAGAAGATGTCTAAGAAATGAAAGGGAAAAAAAAACCACGGAAAAATGACCAAAGCAAGCGAAAAGCATAAAAGTGAATGGGGTGGCCAGAAGTGCAGGGAAATGGACGGAAGCTTGCCCAATTAATGCTCATTAAAATCGCAAGATTTCGTTCCCTTTCCTGAAAGGAAAGTCTTCCTTTCAGGAAAGGGAACGAAATCTTGAAATCAGAGAACAAAGTCTAACAACCCCTCTGGAGAGGAGATATGACCCAAAACAGCGCAAGCGAAAAAAACCGAGAAAATTTGGAAATGGAGTGATTCCCACCAAAGAGACAGAGATGAACTGAGGGCCACTGAAAAAGGCCAAGACTTACCAAAAATGACTCCAATTTAAATCCTAAAATAAGGGAAGCCATGCAAAACAAGAGATAGGAGAAGATGTCTAAGAAATGAAAGGGAAAAAAAAAACCACGGAAAAATGACCAAAGCAAGCGAAAACCATAAAAGTGAATGGGGTGGCCAGAAGTGCAGGGAAATGGACGGAAGCTTGCCCAATTAATGCTCATTAAAATCGCAAGATTTCGTTCCCTTTCCTGAAAGGAAAGTCTTCCTTTCAGGAAAGGAACGAAATCTTGAAATCAGAGAACAAAGTCTAACAACCCCTCTGGAGAGGAGATATGACCCAAAACAGCGCAAGCGAAAAAAACCGAGAAAATTTGGAAATGGAGTGATTCCCACCAAAGAGACGGAGATGAACTGAGGGCCACTGAAAAAGGCCAAGACTTACCAAAAATGACTCCAATTTAAATCCTAAAATAAGGGAAGCCATGCAAAACAAGAGATAGGAGAAGATGTCTAAGAAATGAAAGGGAAAAAATAAACCACGGAAAAATGACCAAAGCAAGCGAAAACCATAAAAGTGAATGGGGTGGCCAGAAGTGCAGGGAAATGGACGGAAGCTTGCCCAATTAATGCTCATTAAAATCGCAAGATTTCGTTCCCTTTCCTGAAAGGAAAGTCTTCCTTTCAGGAAAGGGAACGAAATCTTGAAATCAGAGAACAAAGTCTAACAACCCCTCTGGAGAGGAGATATGACCCAAAACAGCGCAAGCGAAAAAACCGAGAAAATTTGGAAATGGAGTGATTCCCACCAAAGAGACGGAGATGAACTGAGGGCCACTGAAAAAGGCCAAGACTTAACAAAAATGACTCCAATTTAAATCCTAAAATAAGGGAAGCCATGCAAAACAAGAGATAGGAGAAGATGTCTAAGAAATGAAAGGGAAAAAAAAACCACGGAAAAATGACCAAAGCAAGCGAAAACCATAAAAGTGAATGGGGTGGCCAGAAGTGCAGGGAAATGGACGGAAGCTTGCCCAATTAATGCTCATTAAAATCGCAAGATTTCGTTCCCTTTCCGGAAAGTCTTCCTTTCAGGAAAGGGAACGAAATCTTGAAATCAGAGAACAAAGTCTAACAACCCCTCTGGAGAGGAGATATGACCCAAAACAGCGCAAGCGAAAAAAACCGAGAAAATTTGGAAATGGAGTGATTCCCACCAAAGAGACGGAGATGAACTGAGGGCCACTGAAAAAGGCCAAGACTTACCAAAAATGACTCCAATTTAAATCCTAAAATAAGGGAAGCCATGCAAAACAAGAGATAGGAGAAGATGTCTAAGAAATGAAAGGGAAAAAAAAACCACGGAAAAATGACCAAAGCAAGCGAAAACCATAAAAGTGAATGGGGTGGCCAGAAGTGCACGGAAATGGACGGAAGCTTGCCCAATTAATGCTCATTAAAATCGCAAGATTTCGTTCCCTTTCCTGAAAGGAAAGTCTTCCTTTCAGGAAAGGGAACGAAATCTTGAAATCAGAGAACAAAGTCTAACAACCCCTCTGGAGAGGAGATATGACCCAAAACAGCGCAAGCGAAAAAAACCGAGAAAATTTGGAAATGGAGTGATTCCCACCAAAGAGACGGAGATGAACTGAGGGCCACTGAAAAAGGCCAAGACTTACCAAAAATGACTCCAATTTAAATCCTAAAATAAGGGAAGCCATGCAAAACAAGAGATAGGAGAAGATGTCTAAGAAATGAAAGGGAAAAAAAAAACCACGGAAAAATGACCAAAGCAAGCGAAAACCATAAAAGTGAATGGGGTGGCCAGAAGTGCAGGGAAATGGACGGAAGCTTGCCCAATTAATGCTCATTAAAATCGCAAGATTTCGTTCCCTTTCCTGAAAGGAAAGTCTTCCTTTCAGGAAAGGGAACGAAATCTTGAAATCAGAGAACAAAGTCTAACAACCCCTCTGGAGAGGAGATATGACCCAAAACAGCGCAAGCGAAAAAAACCGAGAAAATTTGGAAATGGAGTGATTCCCACCAAAGAGACGGAGATGAACTGAGGGCCACTGAAAAAGGCCAAGACTTACCAAAAATGACTCCAATTTAAATCCTAAAATAAGGGAAGCCATGCAAAACAAGAGATAGGAGAAGATGTCTAAGAAATGAAAGGGAAAAAATAAACCACGGAAAAATGACCAAAGCAAGCGAAAACCATAAAAGTGAATGGGGTGGCCAGAAGTGCAGGGAAATGGACGGAAGCTTGCCCAATTAATGCTCATTAAAATCGCAAGATTTCGTTCCCTTTCCGGAAAGTCTTCCTTTCAGGAAAGGGAACGAAATCTTGAAATCAGAGAACAAAGTCTAACAACCCCTCTGGAGAGGAGATATGACCCAAAACAGCGCAAGCGAAAAAACCGAGAAAATTTGGAAATGGAGTGATTCCCACCAAAGAGACGGAGATGAACTGAGGGCCACTGAAAAAGGCCAAGACGTACCATAAATGACTCCAATTTAAATCCTAAAATAAGGGAAGCCATGCAAAACAAGAGATAGGAGAAGATGTCTAAGAAATGAAAGGGAAAAAAAAACCACGGAAAAATGACCAAAGCAAGCGAAAACCATAAAAGTGAATGGGGTGGCCAGAAGTGCAGGGAAATGGACGGAAGCTTGCCCAATTAATGCTCATTAAAATCGCAAGATTTCGTTCCCTTTCCTGAAAGGAAGTCTTCCTTTCAGGAAAGGGAACGAAACCTTGAAATCAGAGAACAAAGTCGAACAACCCCTCTGGAGAGGAGATATGACCCAAAACAGCGCAAGCGAAAAAAACCGAGAAAATTTGGAAATGGAGTGATTCCCACCAAAGAGACGGAGATGAACTGAGGGCCACTGAAAAAGGCCAAGACTTACCAAAAATGACTCCAATTTAAATCCTAAAATAAGGGAAGCCATGCAAAACAAGAGATAGGAGAAGATGTCTAAGAAATGAAAGGGAAAAAAAAACCACGGAAAAATGACCAAAGCAAGCGAAAACCATAAAAGTGAATGGGGTGGCCAGAAGTGCAGGGAAATGGACGGAAGCTTGCCCAATTAATGCTCATTAAAATCGCAAGATTTCGTTCCCTTTCCTGAAAGGAAAGTCTTCCTTTCAGGAAAGGGAACGAAATCTTGAAATCAGAGAACAAAGTCTAACAACCCCTCTGGAGAGGAGATATGACCCAAAACAGCGCAAGCGAAAAAAACCGAGAAAATTTGGAAATGGAGTGATTCCCACCAAAGAGACGGAGATGAACTGAGGGCCAATGAAAAAGGCCAAGACTTACCAAAATGACTCCAATTTAAATCCTAAAATAAGGGAAGCCATGCAAAACAAGAGATAGGAGAAGATGTCTAAGAAATGAAAGGGAAAAAAAAACCCACGGAAAAATGACCAAAGCAAGCGAAAACCATAAAAGTGAATGGGGTGGCCAGAAGTGCAGGGAAATGGACGGAAGCTTGCCCAATTAATGCTCATTAAAGTCGCAAGATTTCGTTCCCTTTCCTGAAAGGAAAGTCTTCCTTTCAGGAAAGGGAACGAAATCTTGAAATCAGAGAACAAAGTCTAACAACCCCTCTGGAGAGGAGATATGACCCAAAACAGCGCAAGCGAAAAAAACCGAGAAAATTTGGAAATGGAGTGATTCCCACCAAAGAGACGGAGATGAACTGAGGGCCACTGAAAAAGGCCAAGACTTACCAAAAATGACTCCAATGGAAATCCTAAAATAAGGGAAGCCATGCAAAACAAGAGATAGGAGAAGATGTCTAAGAAATGAAAGGGAAAAAAAAAACCACGGAAAAATGACCAAAGCAAGCGAAAACCATAAAAGTGAATGGGGTGGCCAGAAGTGCAGGGAAATGGACGGAAGCTTGCCCAATTAATGCTCATTAAAATCGCAAGATTTCGTTCCCTTTCCTGAAAGGAAAGTCTTCCTTTCAGGAAAGGGAACGAAATCTTGAAATCAGAGAACAAAGTCTAACAACCCTCTGGAGAGGAGATATGACCCAAAACAGCGCAAGCGAAAAAAGCCTGAGAAAATTTGGAAATGGAGTGATTCCCACCAAAGAGACGGAGATGAACTGAGGGCCACTGAAAAAGGCCAAGACTTACCAAAAATGACTCCAATTTAAATCCTAAAAGAAGGGAAGCCATGCAAAACAAGAGATAGGAGAAGATGTCTAAGAAATAAAAGGGAAAAAAAAAAACCACGGAAAAATGACCAAAGCAAGCGAAAACCATAAAAGTGAATGGGGTGGCCAGAAGTGCAGGGAAATGGACCGAAGCTTGCCCAATTAATGCTCATTAAAATCGCAAGATTTCGTTCCCTTTCCTGAAAGGAAAGTCTTCCTTTCAGGAAAGGGAACAAAATCTTGAAATCAGAGAACAAAGTCTAACAACCCTCTGGAGAGGAGATATCGACCCAAAACAGCGCAAGCGAAAAAAACCGAGAAAATTTGGAAATGGAGTGATTCCCACCAAAGAGACGGAGATGAACTGAGGGCCACTGAAAAAGGCCAAGACTTACCAAAAATGACTCCAATTTAAATCCGAAAATAAGGGAAGCCATGCAAAACAAGAGATAGGAGAAGATGTCTAAGAAATGAAAGGGAAAAAAAAACCACGGAAAAATGACCAAGGCAAGCGAAAACCATAAAAGTGAATGGGGTGGCCAGAAGTGCAGGGAAATGGACGGAAGCTTGCCCAATTAATGCTCATTAAAATCGCAAGATTTCGTTCCCTTTCCTGAAAGGAAAGTCTTCCTTTCAGGAAAGGGAACGAAATCTTGAAATCAGAGAACAAAGTCTAACAACCCCTCTGGAGAGGAGATATGACCCAAAACAGCGCAAGCGAAAAAAACCGAGAAATTTGGAAATGGAGTGATTCCCACCAAAGAGACAGAGATGAACTGAGGGCCACTGAAAAAGGCCAAGACTTACCAAAAATGACTCCAATTTAAATCCTAAAATAAGGGAAGCCATGCAAACAAGAGATAGGAGAAGATGTCTAAGAAATGAAAGGAAAAAAAAACCACGGAAAAATGACCAAAGCAAGCGAAAACCATAAAAGTGAATGGGGTGGCCAGAAGTGCAGGGAAATGGACGGAAGCTTGCCCAATTAATGCTCATTAAAATTGCAAGATTTCGTTCCCTTTCCTGAAAGGAAAGTCTTCCTTTCAGGAAAGGGAACGAAATCTTGAAATCAGAGAACAAAGTCTAACAACCCCTCTGGAGAGGAGATATGACCCAAAACAGCGCAAGCGAAAAAAACCGAGAAAATTTGGAAATGGAGTGATTCCCACCAAAGAGACGGAGATGAACTGAGGGCCACTTGAAAAAGGCCAAGACTTACCAAAAATGACTCCAATTTAAATCCTAAAATAAGGGAAGCCATGCAAAACAAGAGATAGGAGAAGATGTCTAAGAAATGAAAGGGAAAAAAAAACCACGGAAAAATGACCAAAGCAAGCGAAAACCATAAAAGTGAATGGGGTGGCCAGAAGTGCAGGGAAATGGACGGAAGCTTGCCCAATTAATGCTCATTAAAATCGCAAGATTTCGTTCCCTTTCCGGAAAGTCTTCCTTTCAGGAAAGGGAACGAAATCTTGAAATCAGAGAACAAAGTCTAACAAGCCCTCTGGAGAGGAGATATGACCCAAAACAGCGCAAGCGAAAAAAACCGAGAAAATTTGGAAATGGAGTGATTCCCACCAAAGAGACGGAGATGAACTGAGGGCCACTGAAAAAGGCCAAGACTTACCAAAAATGACTCCAATTTAAATCCTAAAATAAGGGAAGCCATGCAAAACAAGAGATAGGAGAAGATGTCTAAGAAATGAA
>WQNJ02000259.1:0-20081 GCA_016584745.2 Phylloscopus trochilus trochilus | reverse complement strand
CACCTGGTTCCGGGCCATGTCGCAGTGGGCTCCGTGCCGGGACGCGGCCGCGCTGCTGCCGGAGGCGCCGCGGGAGCTCCGGGAGCACCTGGCCCAGCACCCCCCGCCCCTGCCGGGGCCCCCACACCTGGCCCAGGTGCGAGCCGGCCCCGGGGCGGGCGGGGGGGGGGAGCAGGTGTGCGCAGCCCCCGCCTCACCTGTCCCCGCAGGACGAGGAGAGCCCCGAGCGGGCGCTGAGCGCCGACGACATCGCGGCCGCCACCGAGCTCTGGGCACGGGGCCCCGCCGCGCTGACCCCGCCCCCCGCGGCCACGCACACCTGTGTGAGTGCCAGGTGACACCTGGGGGTGGGGCATAGCCAGGTTACCTGTGCTGAGCTGTGTGAGTGCCAGGTGACACCTGGGGGTGGGGCATAGCCAGGTTACCTGTGCTGGGCTGTGTGAGTGCCCAGGTGACACCTGGAGGGGTTTGGGCAGGGCGGGGACACTGCTGTGACTGCCCCCTCCCCTTACCTGCACTGTGTGAGTGCCCAGGTGACACCTGGGGGGCAGGGTACTGCCAGGTTACCTGTGCTGGGCTGCATTGAGTGCCCAGGTGACACCTGGGGGGGCGGGGCACTGCCAGGTGTCACCTGTGCTGGGCTGTGTGAGTGCCCAGGTGACACCTGGGGGGGTTTGGGCGGGGCGGGGACGCTGCTCTGACCCCGCCCTCCCCGCCAGGTTACCTGTGGCAGGTGAGAGGAACGTGCTGATCACCAGCGCGCTGCCCTACGTCAACAACGTCCCTCACCTGGGCAACATCATCGGCTGCGTGCTCAGCGCCGACACCTTCGCCAGGTGAGGCCGCGGGGAGCCCGGGGGGGCTTTGTTACCTGCGCAGGTGTTACAGGTGCATCTGGAGGTGTGGCAGGTGCCCTGCAGGTGGTGACAGGTTTGCCCCAGGTGTGCCCGCAGGTGCCCCAGGTGTGACAGGTGTGCTTGCAGGTATGATGGGTGTTTCCAGGTGTGACAGGTGTGCTCCCAGGTATGACAGGTGTGTCCGCAGGTGTGCCAGACAGGTGCCCGCAGGTGCCCCAGGCATGCCCACAGGTGTGACAGGTGTTCCCCCAGGTGTGACAGGTGTGCACAGATGTCAGGTGCCCAGGTGTGCCAGGCAGGTGCCCCCAGGTGTGACCTCAGGTGCCCAGGTGTGACAGACAGGTGCCCCCAGGTGTGCTAGGTGCCCCAGGTATAACAGGTCTGCCCAGGTGTGACAGCAGGTGCCCCCAGGTGTAGCAGACAGGTGCCCAGGTGTGACAGGTGTGCCTGCAGGTGTGCCCCCAGGTATAACAGGTGTGTCCCAGGTGTGACAGCAGGTGCCCCCAGGTGTGAGACAGGTGCCCAGGTGTGACAGGTGTGCCCCCAGGTGTGACAGGTGTGCCCCCAGGTGTGACAGGTGTGCCCCCAGGTGCGCTCAGGTGTGACAGAGAGGTGCCCAGGTGTGACAGCCAGGTGCCCAGGTGTGACAGCCAGGTGCCCAGGTGTGACACAGGTGCGCTCAGGTGTGACAGCAGGTGCCCAGGTGTGCCCCAGGTGCCCAGGTGTGACACAGGTGCGCGCAGGTGTGCCCAGGTGTGACACAGGTGCGCGCAGGTACAGCCGCCTGCGGGGCTGGCCCACGCTGTTCGTCTGCGGCACGGACGAGTACGGCACGGCCACGGAGACGCGGGCGCTGCAGGAGGGGCTGAGCCCGCGGCAGCTCTGCGACCGCTACCACGCCCTGCACGCCGACACCTACACCTGGTTCCGCATCTCCTTCGACACCTTCGGCCGCACCACCACGCCCCAGCAGACCAGGTGAGCTCCTGAGGGGCAGGTGAGCCACTGCAGACCAGGTGAGCCCTAGGGGACAGGTGAGCTACACGGGACAGGTGAGCCCCACGGGACAGGGGAGCTCCAGGGGACAGGGGAGCCACTGCAGACCAGGTGAGCTCCTGAGGGGCAGGTGAGCTACACGGGACAGGTGAGCCCCAGAGGAACAGATGAGCTACACAGGACAGGTGAGCTCCAGGGGACAGGTGAGCTCCTGAGGGGCATGTGAGCCAGTCCCTGCAGGACAGGTGAGCCCCAGAGGGACAGGTGAACCCCTACAGACCAGGTGAACCCCTACAGACCAGGTGAACCCCTGCAGACCAGTTGAGCTCCATGGGATAATTGAGCCCCTGTGGGCCAGGTGAATCCCAGCAGACCAGGTGAGCCCCTGCAGGCCAGGTGAGCCCCAGCAGACCAGGTGAGCCCCTTCAGGCCAGGTGAGCCCCACCTGCACACGGTACCTCTGTCTCACCTGTCCCCCCTCCCCGCCCAGGATCGCCCAGGACATCTTCCAGCGCCTGCTGGCCCGGGGTTTCCTGCTGCAGGACACGCTGGAGCAGCTCAGGTGCGAGACCTGCGGGCGCTACCTGGCCGACCGCTTCGTGGAGGGCACCTGTCCCTTCTGCGGCTACGCCGAGGCCCGCGGGGACCAGTGCGACAGGTGCGGGAAGCTCATCAACGCCGTGGAGCTCCAGGTGGGACCCGGGACCCCCCGCTGCACCTGTGGGGACCCCCCGCTGCCCCTCACCTGCGGGGATGTCCCTCTCCCCTCACCTCACCTGTGTGGCTCTCCCCTCACCTGTGGGGCTCTCCCCTCACCTGTGTGGATTCTCCCCTCTCCTGAGGGGTTCTCCTCTCACCTGTGAGGATTCTTCCCTCACCTGTGTGGATTCTCCCCTCACCTGTGGGGCTCTCTCCTCACCTGTGGGGGTCTCTCCTCACCTGTGTGGATTCTCCCCTCACCTGTGTGGATTCTCCCCTCACCTGTGATGATTCTCCTCTCACCTGTGGGGATTCTCCCCTCACCTGAGGGGCTCTCCCCTCACCTGTGTGGATTCTCCCCTCACCTGAGGGGCTCTCCTCTCACCTGTGGGGCTCTCCTCTCACCTGTGGGTCCCTCCCCTCACCTGTGTGGACTCTCCCCTCACCTGTGGGTCCCTCCCCTCACCTGTCCTCCCCCAGAACCCCCAGTGCAAGCTCTGCCGCGGGACCCCGGTGGTGACGCCCACCCAGCACCTCTTCCTGGACCTGCCCAAGGTGAGCAGCGAGGTGGGCGTGGGCAACCCCCCCCGCCCAGGTAGCCCAGGTGTGTCTCACCTGTGTCCCCCCCGCAGCTGGAGGGGCGGCTGCGGGCCTGGCTGGAGCGCACCTGGGCCACAGGTGAGTGGACAGCCAACGCCCGGCACATCACGCGCACCTGGCTGCGCGACGGCCTCAAGCCGCGCTGCATCACCCGCGACCTCACCTGGGGCACGCCCGTGCCCCTCGACGGCTTCCGGGACAAGGTGAGTCCCCCCCGGCCCCACCTCAGCCCCAGGTGCGCTGTCAGCGGGAGGCCCCTCCCTGCTGGCCTCACCTGCCCAGGTGTGGCCCTGCCCCAGGTGTTCTACGTGTGGTTCGACGCCCCCATCGGGTACCTGTCCATCACGGCCAACTACACCGACCAATGGGAGCGCTGGTGGAAGAACCCCCAGCAGGTGGGAGGAGGAGCCAGGTGATGTTCGCAGGTGGGGGCAGAGCGAGGACGCTCCGCTGAGGTCCTCACCTGTCCCCTCACCTGCCAGGTGGAGCTCTACAACTTCATGGCCAAGGACAACGTCCCCTTCCACAGCGTGGTGTTCCCCTGCTCGCTGCTGGGCGCCGACGACAACTACACCTTGGTGAATCACCTGATCGCCACAGGTACGGCACAGCTGGGGCGGGGGAGGCACAGCTGGGGGGAGGGAGGCACAGGTGGGGGGAGGCACAGGTGGGGGGAGGCACAGGTGGGGGGATCATCAGCTGTGAGGGGTCCCCAGATGTTGGGGTCTCCAGGTGTGAGGGGTCCCCAGGTGGGAGGGAGCCCCAGGTGTTGGGGGTCTCCAGGTGTGAGGGATCCCCAGGTGAGAGGGAGCCCCAGGTGAGAGGGAGCCCCAGGTGGGAGGGAGCCCCAGGTGTTGGGGGTCTCCAGGTGTGAGGGATCCCCAGGTGAGAGGGGTCCCCAGGTGTTGGGGGTCTCCAGGTGTTGGGGATCTCCAGGTGTTGGGGGTCTCCAGGTGTGAGGGGTCCCCAGGTGAGAGAGAGCCCCAGGTGTTGGGGGTCTCCAGGTGTTGGGCTCCAGGTGAGAGGGGTCCCCAGGTGTGGGGGCTCCACGCTCCCCCTGCTCCATGCCTGGGGCCGTTACCTGCCTGGGCACACCTGGTGGGCGCTCACCTGCCCGCAGAGTACCTGAACTACGAGGACGGGAAGTTCTCCAAGAGCCGGGGCGTGGGCGTGTTCGGGGACATGGCCAAGGACACCGGGATCCCCGCCGACGTCTGGCGCTTCTACCTGCTCTACCTGCGGCCCGAGGGCCAGGACAGCTCCTTCTCCTGGGCCGACCTCCTGCTCAAGAACAACTCGGAGCTGCTCAACAACCTGGGCAACTTCATCAACAGGTGCGGGGACACCTGTGGGGCGGAGGGCTGCTCCACAGGTGTGCTCACACCTGTTCCCAACCTGTCCCTGAATTGTGCTCATACCTGTCCCTGGGCTATGCTCACACCTGTCCCTGGGCTATGCTCACACCTGTCCCTGGGCTGTGCTCACACCTGTCCCTGGGCTATGCTCACACCTGTCCCTGGGCTATGCTCACACCTGTCCCTGGGCTATGCTCACACCTTTCCCTGGGCTATGCTCACGCCTGTCCCCAGGTGTGCTCACACCTGTCCCCCGGCAGTGTTCACACCTGTCCCCGGCAGTGCTCACACCTGTCCCCAGCAGTGCTCACACCTGTCCCACATCTGTCCCTGGGCTGTGCTCACACCTGTCCCCAGGTGTGCTCACACCTGTCCCTGGGCTATGCTCACACCTGTCCCCGGCAGTGCTGACACCTGTCCCCAGGTGTGCTCACACCTGTCCCACACCTGTCCCTGGGCTATGCTCACTCCTGTCTCCAGCAGTGCTCACACCTTTCCCCAGGTGTGCTCACACCTGTTCCCTGGCTATGCTCACACCTGTCCCTGGGCTGTGCTCACACCTGTCCCTGGGCTATGCTCACACCTGTCCCCAGCAGTGCTCACACCTGTCCCACACCTGTCCCTGGGCTATGCCCACACCTGTCCCCAGGTGTGCTCACACCTGTCGCACACCTGCCCAGGGCCGGGATGTTTGTCTGTAAGTTCTTTGGGGGCGCGGTGCCCGAGATGGCGCTGACCCCCGAGGACCAGCGGCTCCTGGCGCGGCTGACGCTGGAGATCCGGCGGTACCACCACCTGATGGAGCGCGTCCGGTGCGTCCTGGGGCTCCCACACCTGGGGGGGCGGGGCCAGCCTGCCCTGCAGGTGCCCAGACCCACCTGAGCCCCCCTGTTCTCCCCTCAGCATCCGTGACGCGCTCAGGTGCGTGCTGAGCATCTCCCGCCACGGCAACCAGTACATCCAGGTGAACGAGCCCTGGAAACGCATCAAGGGCGACGACAGCGACAGGTGAGGGGGGGGGACAGGTGAGAGGGACAGGTGGGGACCGAGGGGGACAGGTGGGGGGACAGGGGACACCCCACCTGAGGGGGCGGCACTGATGGGGGGCACGGGGGTGGGTCCCTGATGTCCCCTCCCACAGACACTGACTGGGACACGGGTCACAGGTGTTGGGGGGGTCACAGGTGTGTGTGAGGGTGTCACAGGTGTGTGTTGTGGGGGGTCACAGGTGTGTGTGAGGGTGTCACAGGTGTGTGTTGTGGGGGGTCACAGGTGTGTGTGAGGGTGTCACAGGTGTGTGTTGTGGGGGGTCACAGGTGTGTGTGAGGGTGTCACAGGTGTGTGTTGTGGGGGGTCACAGGTGTGTGTTGGGGAGGATCACAGGTGTGTGTTGGGGAGTCACAGGTGTTGGGGGGGACACAGGTGTGTGTGAGGGGTTCACAGGTGTGTGGGGGGGGTCACAGGTGTGTGTTGGGGGGGGTCACAGGTGTGTGTTGGGGGGGTCACAGGTGTGTGGTGGGGGGGTCACAGGTGTTGGGGGGGTCACAGGTGTGTGTGAGGGGGTCACAGGTGTGTGTTGGGGGGGTCACAGGTGTTGGGGGGGTCACAGGTGTGTGTTGGGGGGTCACAGGTGTGTGTTGGGGGGTCACAGGTGTGTGTTGGGGGGGTCACAGGTGTTGGGGGGGTCACAGGTGTGTGTTGGGGGGTCACAGGTGTGTGTTGAGGGTTCACAGGTGTGTGTTGGGGGTTCACAGGTGTGTGTTGGGGGGGTCACAGGTGTGTGTTGGGGGGGGTCACAGGTGTGTGTTGGGGGGTCACAGGTGTGTGTTGGGGGGGGTCACAGGTGTGTGTTGGGGGGTCACAGGTGTTGTCCCCCCCGGCCCTGGCAGCGCAGGTGTCCCAGGGCTCGGGGCTCAGGTGACCGAGGTGTTGCGGGGCTCCGGGCTCAGGTGACCGAGGTGTCCCAGGGCTCAGGTGACCGAGGTGTCCCAGGGCTCAGGTGACCGAGGTGTCCCAGGGCTCGGGGCTCAGGTGACCCAGGTGTCACCGGTCTGTCCCCCGCAGGCGGCGCGCGGGGACGGTGACGGGCGTGGCGGTGAACGTGGCGGCGGCGCTGGCGGCGCTGCTGCAGCCCTTCGTGCCCGGGGTCAGCGCCGCCATCCAGGCCCAGCTGCGCATCCCCCCCGAGCGCTGCGGCCTCGGGCCCGGCCTCACCTGCACCCTGCCCGCCGGGCACCGCGTCGGCACGGTACGGCCGGGGGCACCGGGGGCGCCCTGCCCAGGTGGGACCCGCAGGTGCCCACCCCACAGGTGTGACCCCTCTGTCCCTGCTGGCGCCAGGTGAGCCCCCTGTTCCAGAAGCTGGAGCCCGAGCAGGTGGAAGCCCTGCGCCAGCGCTTCGGGGGAGGGCAGGTGAGTGGGGGCTCAGGTGAGTGGGGCCCAGGTGAGTGGGGCCCAGGTGAGTGGGGGCTCAGGTGAGTGGGGGCCCAGGTGAGTGGGGCCCAGGTGAGTGGGGCCCAGGTGAGTGGGGGCTCAGGTGAGTGGGGGCTCAGGTGAGTGGGGGCCCAGGTGTGCTCCCCCCCACCTTGGGCACCTGCAGTTCTGTCCTCCCTGCCATTCCCAGCCCAGGTAGCTCCTGGTGCTGCCCCAGGTGAGCTGCACCTGCACAGGATGGCAGTGAGGAGGGGGCTTTTCCCCATCTCTTCCTCTTACAGGTCAAACAGCCCCCCCCGGCCTCAGCCCCTCCGGCCTCAGCCCCCCCTGCAGCCCCCAACACTGCTGCAGCTCCAGGTGACCCCAAAGTGATCCAGGAGCTGACGGAGGAGGTGGCCAAGCAGGTGAGGGGGGACAGGGCATGGGACTCAGGCCCTGTCGTGCCCTTAAAGCCCCACAAATCCTCACCACACCCTCAAATCCTTCCTCCCACCTGTCCAGGGCAACCTGGTGAGGCAGCTGAAAGCTGCCCAGGCGGAGAAGGCCCAGGTGGCCGCCGAGGTGGCCAAACTGCTGGAGCTGAAGCAGCAGCTGGCGCTGGCCGAAGGCCGGAGCCCCGAGGTCCCCAAGGGGAAGAAGAAGAAGTAGCCCCAGGAGGCAGAGGGGGACACTGAGGAGCGGCCCCAGCGCCTCCAGGAACCAGACTGGGCCGCGCTGGTTGTGGTTACAGGCGTGTAATAAACAGAGAGAGCTGTACAACCAACGGCGTGGAGAGACTGCGGCCACTTGTCTGTCCGCAGAGTCCGTCTGTCCATGGAGCTGCCCCGCCCAGTCCGTGGGGCAGCAGAGTCCTTGTCCGCAGCTGTGGGGCAGCGCTGACACCTTTCCCCAGGCTCGGGCTGGGTCCCGGCCCCGCCCCGGGGCGGCCCCTACACCTGGCGCAGGTTGACGATGCGGTCGATGAGCGCGGCGCGGGTGCGCTGCACCTCGGCGCTGAGCCGCTGGATCTCGGCGCGGAGCCGCTCGTTCTGCGCCGTCAGCTCCCGCACCCGCCGCTCCCCGTCCCGCTGCCGCCGCTCCCCGTCCCGCTCCCGCGGAGCTCCGGGGCCGCCGCGCCGCTTCCTCCGCGCCCCCCGCGCCTCCTCCTCTTCCTCCTCCGCGGCGGGGCCGGGCCGGGCCGGGCCGCTCCCGCCGGCGGCCGCGCCCGGAGGTTCCGCTGGCGCCGCTCCCTCCGGGCCCAGCAGCTCCAGCAGCTCCTCGGCCAGAGCCAGGTCCAGCCCGCAGTCCCCCGGGCCCGGTTCCGCCTGCGGAGAGCGCGGGGGGCAGGAGCGGTGATGGAGGGGGAACCGCGCCCCCCGCCCGGCCCCGGGGGCGCTGCCGGCCCCGCGCTCACCTGCTCAGCGCCCCAGGCGGGGGCGGTTCCGGGGGGCTCCGCTGCCAGCACCTCCTGCAGGTCCTGGTACCACCCCTCCAGCTCCCAGCCGGGGGGGCCGCCCGGCCCCCACAGCCCTTCGGCCGCCATTGGCACCGCGGGTCCGGCGCGGGCTGCGGGAGGGAAGAACGGCACGGGAGTGACCCGGGCCGGGATCTCCGGTGCCCGGGCCGGCCCCGGGACGCCCAGGTGTGTGTGTGTGTGTGGGGGGGATGCCCCCTTACCTGCTCTCAGGTGTGGTGATCGGCAAGGACGCACTTTCTCCTGGATGCCTGTGGAGGGAGGAGGGGAGGCTGTTGGGATCGGTGACCCTCGAATGCGGGGTTCGCCGGGGGTCGGGGTCACCGCCCCCGGGGTCACCGTCCCGCCAAGGCGGCTGCGGGCGCTCCGGTTCCCCTCCCGGCACCGAGCGGAACCCCTCCGCCGGCGCCCGCCGGGGCCGCTGCCCGGGCTGCCCCGCGGCCCCCCCGCACCTTCCTGGGTGGTCCCGGCTGCCCCCGGCCCCGCTCCGCTCGCTGCCCCCGGTTCATCCTCGTCCGCATCGTCCCGCGCTGCGCCCAGCCCCCCCCGCCGCGCCGCTTTAAGAGCAGCCTGACGCAACGCTCGCGCCGGCGACAGCCAATGGCAGCGCGAGGGCCGTGACTGGCAGGGAAGGGCCAACCAATGGAAACGCGCCAGGGGCGGGACGAACGGCACGGCCCAGCGCGCGGGAGGGTCACGCGGGGATGATGCAATGGCGGGAAATGGGCCACGCCCCCCAGCGGGCACGGCGCGAGGGGCGGGGCTTGTCCGGGAATGGGCGGGGATTGTGGGGAGTGGGCGGGGCCTCGGTGCCACCCGGCCTCGTTCCCCCCCGGGATTAACGGGAGGAGGGGCGGGGGGGGGGGGGTCTCAGCCTCACCGGGCAGGCGCAGCCCCCCACCCCAGCTCCAGGGCCCCTCCCACTGTAACGGGGGGCGAGGGGCGGGACTGGGGGTCCTGGGGGGGCACCCGGTGACACGGGGGTGTGGGGGGGGCAGAGGGAGCAGGGCAGGGGGCACAGCTGGGACACCGCCCCCCTCCCCCATCTTCAGGACCCAGCTGCCCCCCAGCCCCTCGTCCTTGCGGGGTCCCCGTGGGGTTCCCCTCGTGCCCACCCCCACCCCGGCACTCCCCACCCCCCAGCAGAGACGCTGAGACCCCCGGAGCTGAGCTGTTTATTGGGGTACGGGGGGCGCCAGAGACCCACAGGGGGGGATGGAGTGGGGGGGGCAGGGATGACCCCCCGTGGGGACTGAGGGGGGCGTGGGAGACCCCCCTGGGGAGGGGGGATGTGCTGGGGGGGCCAAGGCAGGGTATTTACAAGCTGGGAGGGGCGTGGGGGGGTCACGGAGCCCGGGGGGTGGCGGGAGGGGCCCGGGGGAGCCCTCGGGGGGGGCCCGGGGGGCGTCCTGGGGGGCTCTGGTCACTTCTGCAGCCGCTTGATGCGGGCGTCGATGTCGGCAAAGTTGTCCTCGACGATGGCCAGGTTGTCCTTCATCGTCTTCTGCACCTGGGGGACAGGTGGGGATGGGGTAACGGGGGGGACAGGTGGGGAGGGGGTGACGGGGGGGACAGGTGGGGATGGGGTGAGGGGTGGGGGACAGGTGGGGAGGGGGTGACGGGGGGGACAGGTGGGGATGGGGTAACGGGGGGGACAGGTGGGGATGGGGGGGACAGGTGGGGATGGGGTAACAGGGGGGACAGGTGGGGATGGGGTGATGGGGGGGACAGGTGGGGATGGGGGGGACAGGTGGGGATGGGGTAACAGGGGGGACAGGTGGGGATGGGGTGATGGGGGGACAGGTGGGGATGGGGTGAGGGGTGGGGGGCAGGTGAGGACCCCAGGCCGGGGTCAGGCGCCCACCTCGGCCAGCAGCACGGCGTTGTCCTTGAGAGCCCCCGCGATCTCCTGCTGTGTCGTGTCCAGGTGCACCAGCACCTGCCCGAACTGGGTGGCTGCAGGGGGACACACACACACACACACACACCTGAGTGCCGGGCTGGGCAGACCCCCCAGCCCCCCCTGCAGTGTCCCCGAGCCCCCCAGGCTCACCCTGCTCGTGCAGGTCCCGCAGCGTCACCAGGCGCTGCACCACGTCGGGCAGGGCGCTGGCCACGGCGTCCCAGCTCTGCAGCGTCTCGTACAGCTGGTGGATCTGGGGGGCAGCGGTTTGGGGGGTCAGCAGAGGCCAGGGGGGGTTTCTGGACCCCCCCCGTGGTCTCTGGGCCCCCCAGGCCGTACCTTGCTCTGAGTGTCAGCGTCCTGCACCGTGGCCTTGTGCTTGGCGATCTCGTTCACCTTCCCCAGGACGCTCTGGTGGGGGGGGGGAGGGAAGAGACCCCAAATCCAGCAGGGGGTCCCTGAATCCCCCCCATTTCAGCCCCCCAATCTCAGCAGTGCCCCCCCAGCTGCCCTCACCTGCAGCCGAGCCTCCACCTGGTCCAGCACAGCCATGTCCAGCACGTTCACCTTGGCCTGCAGCACCTGCACCGTGTCCTGAGGAGGGGGGGCAGGTGAGGGGGGGTCCGGCAGCCCCCCCAAAGCGCTGAGGGCAGGGGGGGGCAGGGGTCCCCCCAAAGCCCCCCTGCCCGACTCACCATGAGGCTGGAGCCCTTCAGCCCCACCAGCAGCGGGTTCTGTGGGGGAAACGGTGTCAGTGGGGCAGGAGGGGGCAGATGAAGGGTGGGGGTCAGCAGAGGGCAGGGTGGGCGGGGGGCAGCCCCCCTCACCTGGGCGCTCACCTGGCTGTCAGGCTCACACCTCATGGCCGCCTCCAGCTGCGCCAGGCGCTTCTCCAGCTCCGACACCTGAGAGGTTTGGGGTCAGCTGTGCCCCCCTGGGACGGCAGTGCCCCCACACGGGGCGTCCCAGCGGGGCCAGCAGCCCCCTCACCTTGGCAGACTGGGCAAACTGGTCCTGCTCCGGCCTCCAGTAGAGCTCGAAGGTGACGGCGTCGCCGGCAGGGGGGGGGTCCCGGGTGGGGCCCCTCCCCGGGGCGGCTTTGCTGCACTTGGCCACCTCCAGCTGCTGCAGCAGCCGCCTGGGGACAGCCAGGGGACACGGTGGGCATGGGGACAGCCAGGGGACAGGGTGGGCATGGGGACAGCGAGGGGACAGGGAGCGGACAGGGTGGGCATGGGGACAGCCAGGGGACAGGGAGGGGACAGGGACAGCCAGGGGACAGGGTGGGCATGGGGACAGAGAGGGGACAGGGTGGGCACGGGGACAGCCAGGGGACAGCCAGGGGACAGGGTGGACATGGGGACAGGGAGGGGACAGGGTGGGCACGGGGACAGCCGGGGGACAGGGTGGGCACAGGGACAGAGAGGGGACAGGGTGGGCACGGGGACAGGGAGGGGACAGGGACAGCCAGGGGACAGGGAGGGGACAGGGACAGGGAGGGGACAGGGTGGGCACGGGGACAGCCAGGGGACAGGGAGGGGACACAGTGGGCACGGGGACACCGCAGGAGGGGACAGGGTGGGCAGGGAACCTGTCCCAGCCCCATGGTGACACTGCCATGTCCCCCCCCCGGGGTCCTGTTCCCCCACTCACTTGGCCAGGGCACCCTCGGGGTCAGCGAAGTCGACGGCGGCGCCGGGGCCCAGCACCTTCTCCAGGTGGGAGCTGAGCAGCTGCTGCTTCAGCACCTCCACCTGCCTGGCCAGGGCCATGGGCGTCAGCTCCTCCTCGGCCCCCGACTCCTTCACTGAGCTCTGGGGGGGACACGGGGGCCGTGTCACCCCTGGGACACACCTGGGCCAGGTGGGAGCTCACCTGCACGCACGGGTGCTGTGTCAGCCCCCCAGGCTGTGCCAGGGGACAGGTGGGAGCTCACCTGGATCTGCTCCACGTCCCGGAGCAGCTCCTGCACCTCGTGCTGCAGCCGCTGGAATCGCTGCTGCGGCGTCTCCTTGGCACCCAGACCCTCACCCAGCTGGGGGAGAAATGGGTCAGGGGGCTCACGGGGGCTCACACAGGGAGCTCAGGGGGGCTTGGAGGAGTCACGGTGGGTCAGGGGTCTCCCTGAGCCCCCCGTGAAGGTCCAGAGCAGTGAGGGGACACCTGGGAAAGGCCTGAGGGTCCTGGGGGGACCCCCAGCTCCATCCCCAGCTCCACCCAGGACCAGGGGTCAGCACTGTCCTGAGCACCCTCAGGGGTCTGTGCTCAGGGGAGGGGTTCCCAGCACAGCAAACTGGGATGGACTGGGATGGACTGGGATGGACTGGGCAGAGACCAGCACGGTGCTGCCGTGGCGCCGCTGGAGCTGGCACCTGGCTCCTGTGAGGCACAGCGGGGGCTGCAGCAGGTGACCCCGGGGGTCCCAGGGGACCTGTGGCACCCAGGGGTGTCCCGGGGGGTGCTGGGGAGGAGGGGCTGCCCCGTGCCCGCTCACCATCTCGTACTCCCCAGCCTCGTAACCCGTGGTGCGCGTCCGGCCGATGCGGTCCGAGAAATCTGCAGGAGGCAGAGCCGGGGCTGCGTGAGCGGCACAGCACGGGGGGCTCAGCCCCTCCCCGGGGGTCCCCTGGCCCACCCCCAGCCTGCCCAGCCCCTCCCTGGGGGTCCCCTGGCCCACCCCCAGCCCCCCCGGAGCCCCCCAGCTCACCCACACCCTCGGTGCCCAGGCGCTTGTCCCGGAACTTCTCGTAGGCGGCGTTGGGGTTGATGATCAGGTGCTCCACGCTGGTGCTGCTCAGCTCCTCCTGCACAGGGAGCCACATCAGGGACGGGGATGGGGACAGGGACAGGGGCAGGGACAGGGACAGGGACAGGGACAGGGACAGGGACAGGGACAGGGACAGGGGCTGCCACCACCGCCCCCCAGCACGCACAGGGATGGCACCAGGGGGTGGGGGGCGCTGGGTGGGGGGCGCTGGCGTGGCAGCCCCCAGCACAGAGCCCAGCAAGGGCGCTGCTGGGGGACAGGTGGCACGTCCCCAAGGGTGCCCAAGGGTCCCCAAGGGTCCCCAAGGGGCCAGGGTGGGGACACTGCAGCCCCAGCCTGGCCTGGCCCAGCAGCCAGAGGAGGCAGCCACAGGAGCCCAGAGCGGGGCTGGTGAAGCCCAGCTTGGCCGGAGTGGGGACACTGGACCCTGGCCTGGCCCAGCCCAGCGGGCAGGGGACCCCCAAGGGCCTCCAGCCCCCCGGCCTGGCCTGGCCTGGCCCAGCTCAGGGACCCCCAAGGGCCTCCAGCCCCCCGGCCTGGCCTGGCCTGGCCCAGCTCAGGGACCCCCAAGGGCCTGCAGACCCCCGGCCTGGCCTGGCCTGGCCCAGCTCAGGGACCCCCAAGGGCCTGCAGACCCCCGGCCTGGCCTGGCCTGGCCCAGCTCAGGGACCCCCAAGGTTCAGCCACCCCCGACCTGTGGAAGGTTCCAGAGCCCCCGGGCAGGCCCAGGAGCCATGGCAGCTCCCTGCAGGGTGCCCCCCGGCCCTGTGGCACTGTCCCTGTCCCTGTCCCTGTCCCTGTCCCTGTCCCTGTCCCTGTCCCCCAGCTCAGCCTCCTCCCCAGGGTGCCCCCCGGCCCTCTGGCTGCCTTCCAGGCTGACCCCCTCCGGGGGGGGGTGTAGCCCCCCAGACCCCCGGCCCAAGGGGCCAGGCAGGGTGGGCACAGCCGTTGTGTGCCCCCTGCCACCATCAAGGGGGTTCCTGGCTGGGCAGGGCTGTGGGGGGCACCCAAAGGACCCCTCTGCAGCCCCTCCCGGCTGCGGCCCGGGGGTCTCAGCTCGCTGCGGGCAGTGAGAGCAGCGGCAGCGGCCGCGGGGGCTGCGGGGGACACAGTGCCCGGGGGCAGTGCCAGCGGCCAGGGGGACAGTGCCCAGAGCTGGGGGGCAGTGCCAGTGCCGGGGGGGCAGTGCCAGAGGCCGGGGGGCAGTGCCAGTGCCCAGGGGGGCAGTGCCAGTGCCCGGGGGGCAGTGCCCAGAGCTGGGGGGCAGTGCCAGTGCCCAGAGCTGGGGGGCAGTGCCAGAGCTGGGGGGCAGTGCCAGAGCCGGGGGACGGGCGCTTACCAGCTCCTGGCGTTCCCCAGAGGTGAGAAAGTCAGAGCAAGGTTAGAGAGGGGAGAGAGAGACAAAATCGGCGTTAGAAGGCCCCGGCCCCGCGCCCGCCGCCCCCCGAGGGCCGGGGACCCCCGCGGGACAGGGAACCCCGCGGGAGGGGGACCCCCGAGGGCTGGGGACCCCCGCGGGGCCAGGGCAGGGGGGCACACCCGGGGGTGGGAGCAGCACACACACACAGCCAGAGCTTGGGGGGGGATCACCCCAGAACTCCCTCCAGGGGCTTCCCCGGGGGCTCCCCCCCAGGACCCCAACACTCAGCGGGACCCCAGGGGGTCCTGGGGGGGCTCTGAAGGGCCCTGAGCTGCCCCAGCTCAGCACGGCCCCCCCCATGCCCAGGCAGTGTCCCCAGGGCAATGAGACCCAGCCCGGGGGTCCTGGGGGTCCTGGGGGGTCCTGGGGGGTCCTGGGGGGTCCCGGGGGTCCCAAGGGCAGGCGGGCAGTGCGGGCAGCAGGCAGAGGATGCAGAGGGCAAGGCAGAGTGGGGAGGGGCCCCCCCAGAGCCCAGCAGAGCAGGGGGACCCCCATGCACATGCAGCAGTGCCCCCCATGCAGCCCCAAGCAGGGCAGCGCTTACTTGTGCAAACTGAGTCCAGGCCAGGCGGGAGCGGGGGGGAAGCGGGGGGAGCCCTGGTCAGTTCGGGGGGCTCCCCGAGGGGGAGGAGGGACCCCTCAACACCCCGGAGCTGGTGAAGGGCTCCCCGAGGCCGGGGGGGGCTGAGGACCCCCATCCCTCGCCCCCCGTCCCCTCAGGGCTTTGGCTCCACGTGGGGCTCAGGCTCAGCCCAGCCTGCTGCTCTCCTCACGGGAGATTTGGGGGGTTTGGGGGTCCCTGGTGGGCCCCTGTGCCGATCCCCCTGGCCCCACAAGCACCAAGGGCACCGACAGCAGAGGGGGGCTGCACCCCCAAGGCCGGGCACCCCCTGACTGGCTCGGGGGGCACCAGGTCACCCCTCGGGCTGGGACCCCTGAACCCCCAGCACATCTGGGGGTCACCCCAGCACATCTGGGGGTCACCCCGCACCCCTGGGGGGCCTTTCTGCTGCGTGGCCTCAGGGACAGACCCACAGAGGGTCCCTCATGCCCCTTGGGGACAGACTCCAGTGTCACCCCCCGGGCCCTGGGGGTCCTTCAGGGAGCTCTGGGTCACTCCACACTCCGGGGGTCCCCACGAGGATGGACCCCCCAGCACTCCCCACTCCTGTGCAGCTGCCCCCAAGAGCGGCCTCAGCCCAGGCCTGGGGACCCCCCCAGCACTCAGAGCAGCTTTAGGGGTCCCTTGTTCCCCTCGGGGTGGGGAACCAGCAGCCCCCTTCCTCTTGGGGACAAGGACAGCAAGGACAGGGACACCCAGCCCATGGGGGGGCTGTGTCTGGCTCTGCCCTTCCTGCCCCCCAAAGCACAGGCAGGGGGCACAGGGGGGCTACAGGGCACTGGGGGGGACACTGGGACTGTGGGGGACACTGGGACTGTGGGGGGACACTGTCACCATGGGGGACACTGGGACTGTGGGGGACACTGTCACCGTGGGGGGACACTGGGACTGTGGGGGACACTGGGACTGTGGGGGACACTGTCACCGTGGGGGGACACTGGGACTGTGGGGGGACACTGTCACTGTGAGGGACACTGTCACTGTGAGGGACACTGTCACCGTGGGGTTGCTGTGTCACTGTGCGGGATGTGCTCGGTGTGCAGGGGGTGGGAGCTGCTCCCGGCCATGCTGCCGGTCCTGGGGGGTCCCGGGGGGTCCCGGGGGGGTCCCGGGGGGTCCCGGGGGGTCCCGGGGGGGTCCCGGGGGTCCCGGGCAGCTGCTGCTCCCCCCAGCGGCCGGGCCTTACCGCCTCGAACTCGGCCTGGTCATCCTCGGGCAGGTCACTGGTCTCGTACACGTCGGGCTCGTTGCGGGCCTGTGGTACCGGGGGGGCTGTGCTGAGACCCCCGCCCAGCCCTGAGCCCCCCCAGCGCATCCCCGGGGACATCCCCAGGGTGCCCCCTCTCTCTGGGACACCCCAATGTCCCCACAGCAGCCTTGCCCACAGCCCAGAGCCCCCCACTCACTGCCCGGGGCCCTGACCGCCCCCCAGCAGTGCTCCCACCCCCCGGGATCCGGACAGACCCACGGACAGACACAGACACACACACAGACACACACACAGACACACACACAGACACACACACAGACAGACAGACACACAGACCGACAGACAGACACAAACAGACACAGCCAGACCCAGCCAGGCCCTCCCTGGCACCCCCCTCCCCCAGAGCCCCTCGGCAGCCCCCCCGCAGCTGCCCCCCCGTCCCCACAGACCCCCCAATGCTGACACTCGCACACCCCCTGACCCCTCAGACCCTCCCTGATCCCCCCGGCGCTCCCGATCGCCTCAGAGCCCCCCAGTGCTCCCTGATCCCCCGACCCTCCGTGATCCCCCCAGGCCCCTCAGCACTCCCCAGAGCCCTGATCCCCTCAGAGCCCCCGGAGCCCCCCTCAGCCCCCCGGCTCCTCCCGGGCCCGGCCCCTCACTCACGATGCCGGGCAGGTCGGCGTACTTGGGGTCGGCCATGGCGGGGGGCGGTACCGGGGGGCCGGTAAGGCGGGGGGGGGTCGGTGCCGGGGTTTGGGGGGGGTCGGTGCCGGGGTTTGGGGGGGGTCGGTGCCGGGGGGTCCCGGAATGGCCGCGCAGGGCCGGGGCGGGGCGGATCTCGCGAGAGCGCGGAGGGGCGGGGCCTGAGGCGAGAGCGCAGGGCCGGGGCGGGGCCGGGCGGGGCGGGGGCGGGGCCTGGCAGGGCGGGGCCGGGGGGCGGGGCCTGAGCGGGCAGACGGGGCGGGGGCGGCACTGGGGGGACAATGGGGTGGGACAGGGGACACACGGACACGGGGGGACAATGGGGTGGGACAGGGGACACACGGACACGGGGGGGGGACAATGGGGTGGGACAGGGGGCACACGGACACGGGGGGGACAATGGGGTGGGACAGGGGGCACACGGACACGGGGGGGGGACAATGGGGTGGGACAGGGGACACACAGACACGGGGCGGGTCACGGAGGGGGACAATGGGGACACACCGGGGGTGAACACGGGGAGACACGCGGGGGGGACCGGGGGGAGGCACAGGGGGGACCCCCGGCTGGGGGCACACGGGGACACGCAGGGAAGCACAGATGGGGGAGGACACCGGGGGTTCGGGTGCGGGGACACGCGGGGACACGCGGGGGAGGCTCAGGGGCTCACAGTGGGGGACACACGGCAGGACACAGGAGGCACCCATGGGGGAGCACAGGGATGGGGGGACACAGTGGGGACACGGGGGGACACAGCGGGGACACGGGGGGACACCCGGGGCGAACTCCCGCGTGGGGGCACGCCGGCCGGGTGGCGCTGGGGTCACGCGGGTGCGTGGGCACCCACGGGGGCTGTCCCGGGGCCGCACTTCCCATCCGCGGAAGACCCCCGGGGTCAGCCCCGGACCGCCCCCACGGCGTGTCTGGGGGGGGTCACACGGAGGGGCGGGGACCCCCGGGCTGGGCAGAGTCCCCGGTGTACCGGGGGACCGGGGGGCGGGGGGGATGAGTCAGGAGCGCTGCCCTCCCGCGGGGAGGGGGGAACTGAGCCGGGGGGCCGGGGGGAGGCTGGGCCCGCGCCGACCCCCTCCCCACGCGCCAGGGTCCGTCCTGCTCCCCCCGCCGTGAATCAGCACTTTGGGGGGGGGGCTCCATTCCCAGGGCTGCGTCCCCCCCCCCACCCCAATCCAGCTCCGTCCACCTTAAGAGCCGCGGGCGGCTCCACCTTAAGGCGGGGGAGGGGGCGCGGGGGGGCGGCCCCCCCCCCCACCCGCCGGTCCCGGGGCTGCAGTGGCGACAGCAGCGGTCACAGGAGCGGCGACAGCGGCAGCTGCGGAGCGTCAGCCCCGCCCGGCGCCGCCTCCCGCATCCTGCAGCCCGCGAGCCGCATCCCCGAGCAGCATCCCTGGGTACCGCCCGGGCAGCATCCTGCATCCCTGAGCAGCATCCCGCATCCTTGGGTACCGCCCGGGCAGCATCCCGCATCCCTGAGCGGCATCCCGCATCCCTGGGTACCGCCCGGGCCGCATCCCGCATCCCCGAGCAGCATCCCGCATCCCTGAGCGGCATCCCGCATCCCTGAGCAGCATCCTGCATCCTTGGGTACCGCCCCGCATCCCTGGGTACCACCCTGCGGTGCTGAGCACATCCCGCATCCCGGGCAGCATCCTTGAGTACCGCCCGGCATCCCCGAGCAGCGTCCCGCACCCTCGGGACCCCCCGCACCCCGCTGCCCCTGAGGCTGTGAGCAGCCCCCCGGGTGAGACCCCAGCCCCCGCAGCGCCCGCCGCCCCCCGAGCCCCGCCATGGCCGAGCCCAGCTCCGAGTGCAGCATCAAGGTTCTGTGCCGGTTCCGGCCGCTCAACCAGGCCGAGATCCTGCGGGGGGACAAGTTCCTGCCCGTCTTCCAGGGGGACGACAGCGTCGTGGTGGGGGTGAGTCAGTGCGGGGGGGGCGCGGGGACCCCCGAATGCAGCGGCGGGGGGGGCGGGGGGGGTCCGGGATCCCCCGGTTTGGGGGTAACTCCGGAGCGGGGGCGCTGTCGTTTAGGGGGGGGGGCAGAACCTGCGGGTGGTTTTTTTTGGGGGGGGGGGAGGTGCAGGGTGTGGCCTCTGCCCCCCGGGACTCTCCCGGTGCCCCCCCAGCCCTCCTGCCCCCCCCGTTCCGGCGCTCCCAGTTTGCCCAGTGCCGGGGGGGGGGCGGTGTTTACACCGAGCGGAAACGCCCCGACCCCCGGGGGGGGGAGGGGGGGGCACGATCGGCCCCCGGAGCGGGGGAGGGGGGGTTGCCGCAGATCCCCCCCCTCCCCCCCCCGCCGCGGCCCTGCCCTTTGTTGTGGGGCTCATCCGGGGGGCGCCGGAGGCCCCCAAAATATCGGCGCCCCCCGCCCCTCCAGAGCGGCCCCGCCTTGCCCGGGGGGACACCGGGGTGGGGGTGCGGGGGGGGTCCTTGGGTGCGGGGGGGTCCTTGAAAGCGGTTGAGGGTCCGCAGATGCTGGGGGGGGGGTCCGTGGGTGCTGGGGGGAGCTCGGTGCCCGGGGGGGGTCGCGGTGCCCGGGGAGTTTCGGTGCTCGGGGGGGCTCGGTGCTCGGGGGGGGTCTCGGTGCCCGGGGGGGTCTCGGTGCCCGGGGGGGTTTCGGTGCCCGGGGGGGCTCGGTGCCCGGGGGGGCAGTGGCGGTGCGGCGGTGCCGGCGCAATGCGGGGGGAAGGAAGGCAGGCAGGCAGGAGCCTTGCGGGTGCGGGGGGAGCTGCAGGGGGGGCGGTGCGGGTTTGGGGCTGGGGGCGCTGGGATGGGGGCTCGGGCCGGGGCTGCGGGGGGTGCGGGGGGGGGTCCGTGAGCGGCGGCGGGCGGGGCCGCGGGGCTGCGGCGGCTGCGGGGGGCGCGGGGAGAGCGGGGGCGCGGGCTGGGGTCCCCGGCTGTCCCCGTGTCCGTCTGTCCCCCTGTCCGTGTGTCCCCTTGTCCGTGTGTCCCCCTGTCCCCGGCTCAGCACCGGGGCCTGGACAGCTCCCGGCGAGGGGTCTGGGGGTCTCTGGGGGTCTCTGGGGAGACTCTGGGGGTCTCT
>WQNJ02000258.1:0-61471 GCA_016584745.2 Phylloscopus trochilus trochilus | reverse complement strand
GGGGGTTTTGGGGGGCTCAGGTCAGTGGGGAGGGGGTCCTGAGGGGGTTTTGGGGGACTCAGGTCCAGTGGGGAGGGGTCCAGGGGGGTTTTGGGGCGCTCAGGGTCAAGTGGGGAGGGGGTCCTGGGGGGGTTTTTGGGGGGGCTCAGGTCAGTGGGGGAGGGGTCCTGGGGGGGTTTTGGGGGGGCTCAGGTCAGTGGGGAGGGGTCCTGGGGGGGTTTTGGGGGGGCTCAGGTCAGTGGGGAGGGGGTCCCAGGGGGGTTTTGGGGGGTCGGGTCAGTGGGGAGGGGTCCCGGGCAGGGTTTTGGGGGTGCTCAGGTCAGTGGGGAGGGGTCTCGGGGGGGGGTTTTGGGGGGGCTCAGGTCAGTGGGGAGGGGGTCCCGGGGGGTTTTTGGGGGGCTCAGGCCAGTGGGGGAGGGGTCCCAGGGTGGTTTTTGGGGGGTCGGGTCAGTGGGGAGGGGTCTCAGGGGGGTTTTTGGGGGTCCCAGGGGGGTTTTGGGGGGACTCAGGTCAGTGGGGAGGGGTCTCAGGGGGGTTTTGTGGGGCTCAGGTCAGTGGGGAGGGGGTCTCGGGGGGGGGGGGCGTTGGGGTGGGGGGGGTCGGGGGGCGTTGACCCATCCAGGCCTGCTCGGGGCAGACCCTGCTTAGCTTAGGAACGGGGTGGGGGAGCCAAGGGGGGAGCGAGCTGGGGGAGTTCCGGTGTCCCTTGGGTGTCCCTGAGTGTCCCTTGAGTGTCTCTGAATGTCCCTTGGGTGTCCCTGATGTCCCCAGTGTCCCTCCTGAGTGTCCCCAAGTGTCCTTTGGATGTCCCCTGAGTGTCCCCTGAGTGTCCCTGAGCGTCCCTGAGCATCCCTGAGTATCCCTTGGGTGTCTCTGAATGTCCCTTGGGTGTCCCTGAGTGTCCCTGATGTCCCCAATGTCCCTCTTGAGTGTCCCCGAGTGTCCTTTGGATGTCCCCAGTGTCTCTGAGTGTCCCCTGAATGTCCCTGAGTGATCCCTGAGCGTCCCTGAGTATCCCTTGGGTGTCTCTGATGTCCCCAATGTCCCTCCTGAGTGTCCCTCAGGTGTCCCTGATGTCCCTGAGCATCCCCAGTGTCTCTGAGTGTCCCCTGGGTGTCCTTGAGCATCCCCTGAGTGTCCCTTGGATGTCTCTGGGTGTCCCTGAGTGGTCCCTGAGTGTCCCTTGGGTGTCCCTGAGTATCCCTGGTGTCCCCAATGTCCCTCCTGAGTGTCCCCAAGTGTCCTTTGGATGTCCCCAGTGTCTCTGAGTGTCCCCTGAGTGTCCCCTGAGTGTCCCCTGAGTGTCCCTGAGCGTCCCTGAGCATCCCTGAGTATCCCTTGGGTGTCTCTGAATGTCCCTTGGGTGTCCCTGAGTATCCCTGATGTCCCTTGGGTGTCCCTGGGTGGCCCTGAATGTCCCTGAGTGGTCCCTGAGTATCCCTTGGGTGTCCCTGAGTATCCCTGATGTCCCCAATGTCCCTCCTGAGTGTCCCTTGGGTGTCCCCGAGTGTCCCCTGAATGTCCCCTGAGCGTCCCTGAGTGTCCCCTTGGGTGTCTCTGAATGTCCCATGGGTGTCCCTGAGTGTCCCTGATGTCTCCAGTGTCCCATGGGTGTCCTTGAGCATCCCCTGAGTGTCCCTTGGGTGTCTCTGAATGTCCTTGGGTGTCCCATGGGTGTCCCTGATGTCCCCAATGTCCCTCCTGAGTGTCCCCGAGTGTCCTTTGGGTGTCCCCAGTGTCTCTGAGTGTCCCTGAGTGTCCCTGGGTGTCCCTGAATGTCCCCTGAATGTCCCCCGAGTGTCCCCTGAGTGTCCCTGGGTGTCCTTGATGTCCCTGAGCATCCCCAGTGTCTCTGAGTGTCCTTGGGTGTCCCTGAGTGTCCTTTGGGTGTCCCTGAGCATCCCTGGTGTCCCCAATGTCCCTTCTGAGTGTCCCCGAGTGTCCTTTGGATGTCCCAGTGTCTCTGAGTGTCCCTGAGTGTCCCTGAGTGTCCCTTGGGTGTCCCTGAGCATCCCCAGTGTCTCTGAGTGTCCCCTGGGTGTCCCTGAGCGTCCCTGAGTATCCTTGATGTCCCCAATGTCCCTCCTGAGTGTCCCCAAGTGTCCTTTGGATGTCCCCCAGTGTCTCTGAGTGTCCCTGAGTGTCCCTGAGTATCCCTGAGTATCCTTGGCTGTCTCTGAATGTCCCATGGGTGTCCCTGAGTGTCCCTGATGTCTCCAGTGTCCCTCCTGAGTGTCCTTTGGATGTCCCCAGTGTCTCTGAGTGTCCCCTGAGTGTCCCTGGGTGTCCCTGAGTGTCCCCAATGTCCCTCCTGAGTGTCCCCTGGGTGTCCCTGAGTATCCCTTGAGTGTCTCTGAATGTCCCTTGGGTGTCCCCGAGTGTCCCCTGAGTGTCCCCGGGTTCCCGCAGTGGACCTGAGCAGCTGGCGGGCGCGGCTGGAGCGGGCGGAGCAGCGCCCGCTGGGTGATGATGACGATGACGACGATGACGATGCTGAGGAGGAGGAGGAGGAGCCGCGGGCAGGGGAGGAAGATGAGGATGAGGACGAGGCCGGGGGGCGTGGCCGGGGGGCACGGCGCCCCCCCGGCAGTGGGAGCGCTACCGGCACGGCGTGCTGACCCTGGGCTGCGTGGGTGAGAGGGGCGGGGCCAGCGGGGGGCGTGGTCAGGGGGCGTGGTCATGGGAATGGGGCGTGGTGCCAGTGGGAGTGTGGCCAGTGGGGGTGTGGCCAGTGGAGAGATGGTCAGGGGGTGTGGTCAGGGGTGTGGTCATGGGAATGTGGATGGGGGCGTGGTCAGGGCGGTAATGGGACTGTGGGTGTGGCCATTGGGGGCGTGGTCAGGGCGGTAATGGGAACGTAGGTGTGGCCATTGGGGGCGTGGTCAGGGCAGTAATGGGAATGTGGGTGTGGCCATTGGGGGCGTGGTCAGGGCAGTAATGGGAATGTGGGTGTGGCCATTGGGGGCGTGGTCAGGGCAGTAATGGGAATGTGGGTGTGGCCATTGGGGGCGTGGTCAGGGGTGGTCATGGGAATGTGGATGGGGGCGTGGTCAGGGCGGTAATGGGAATGTGGGTGTGGCCACAGGACATGCTAATGGGGATGTGGGTGTGGCCATTGGGGGCGTGGTCAGGGCGGTAATGGGAATGTGAGTGTGGCCATTGGGGGCGTGGTCGGGGATGTGGTCATGGGAATGGGGGTGTGGTCAGTGGAGAGATGGTTAGGGGGTGTGGTCAGGGGTGTGGTCATGGGAATGTGGATGGGGGCGTGGTCAGGGCAGTAATGGGAATATGGGTGTGGCCATTGGGGGGCGTGGTCAGTGGGGGGTGTGGTCAGTGGAGAGATGGTTAGGGGGTGTGGTCGGGGGTGTGGTCATGGGAATGTGGATGGGGGCGTGGTTGGGGCAGTAAAGGGAATGTGGGTGTGGCCATTGGGGGCGTGGTCAGTGGAATGTGGGTGTGGCCATCGGGGGGCGTGGTCAGGGGGTGGTAATGGAGTGTGGGTTGTGGCCACTGGGGGCGTGGTCAGGGTTGGTAATGGGAATGTGGGGTGTGGTCAGTGGGGGGTGTGGCCAGTGGAGACATGGTCAGGGGGTGTGGTCAGAGGAATGTGGGTGTGGCCACTGGGGGTGTGGTCAGAGGGTGGTCATGAGTGGGTGTGGTCAGTTGGGGGTGGGGTCAGTGGGTGTGGTCAAGGGTGGGGCCATTAAATGTGATTATGGTTCTGTGGGTGGCTCTTAGGTGGGTGTGGTCCGAGTGGGTGTTGGCATCAATGGGCGTGCCCTAGCACAGATGTATCCCAGGTGGGCGTGGCTTGGTGTAGGTGTGTCCTGGGTGGGCGTGGCTCAGCGCAGGTGTGTCCTGAGTGGGCATGGCTCAGCACAGGTGTGCCCCGGGTGGGCGTGGCTCAGCACAGGTGTGCCCCGGGTGGGCGTGGCTCAGCACAGGTGTGCCCCGGGTGGGCGTGGCTCAGCACAGGTGTGTCCCGAGTGGGCGTGGCTCAGCACAGGTGTGTCCTGAGTGGGCATGGCTCAGCACAGGTGTGTCCCGGGTGGGCGTGGCTCAGCACAGGTGTGTCCACAGTGGGTGTGGCTCAGCACAGGTGTGTCCACAGTGGGCGTGGCTCAGCACAGGTGTATCCCAGGTGGGCGTGGCTCAGCACAGGTGTATCCCAGGGTGGGCGTGGCTCAGCACAGGTGTGTCCCCAGGTGGGCGTGGCTCAGCACAGGTGTGCCCCGCCCAGGTCTGCCCAACGCAGGTAAATCCTCGGTGCTGAACGCGCTGCTGGGCCGCAGCGCCGTGGGCGTTGTCCCGGGCCCCCGGCCGCACTCGCTACTTCCAGACGCATTACCTGACAGCACAGGTGCGCCTCTGCGACTGCCCCGGCCTCGTCTTCCCCTCCCGCGCCCCGCCCGAGCTGCAGGTGAGGCCTGAACCGCACAGGTGGGACCCCAACCCCTCCAGGTGTGACCCCAACCCCACCAGGTGTGTCCTGAACACCCTCAGGTGTGACCCCAACCCCTCCAGGTGTGACCTGAGCCCCCCAGGTGTGGACCCCAACCCCACCAGGTGTGATCCCAACCCCTCCAGGTGTGACCCCAACCCCTCCAGATGTGACCTGAGCTCTCCAGGTGTGACCCCAACCCTTCCAGGTGTGACCCCAACCCCTCCAGGTGTGACCCCATTCCTTTCCAGGTAGGTCCTGGCAGGTGTGTAGCTCATTGCCATTTTTCGCACAGGTCCTAACAGGTGTGTACCCCACACAGGTCCTGGCAGGTGCATACCCCATTCCTTTACAGGTCCTGGCAGGTGCATACCCCATTCCTTTACAGGTCCTGGCAGGTGTGTACCCCATTCAGGTCCTGGCAGGTGCATACTCCCTTTTCTCTCTCTCGCAGGTCCTGGCAGGTGTGTACCCCATTCCTTTACAGGTCCTGGCAGGTGCATACCCCATTCTCTCTCTCCCAGGTCCCTGGCAGGTGTGTACCCCATTCCTTTACAGGTCCTGGCAGGTGCATACCCCATTCTCTCTCTCCCAGGTCCTGGCAGGTGTGTACCCCATTCAGGTCCTGGCAGGTGCATACCCCATTCCTTTACAGGTCCTGGCAGGTGTGTACCTCTGTCCCCTCAGGTCCTGGCAGGTGTGTAGCTCATTGCCGTTTTTCACACAGGTCCTGGCAGGTGTGTACCCCATTCTCTCTCTCGCAGGTCCTCGCAGGTGTGTACCCCATTCGTTTACAGGTCCTGGCAGGTGTGTAGCTCATTGCCATTTTTCACACAGGTCCTGGCAGGTGCATACCCCATTCTCTCTCTCTCTCAGGTCCTGGCAGGTGTGTACCCCATTCAGGTCCTGGCAGGTGCATACCCCATTTTTTCTCTTGCAGGTCCTGGCAGGTGCATACCCCATTCTCTCTCTCGCAGGTCCTGGCAGGTGTGGTACCTCGTTCTCTCTCTCGCAGGTCCTGGCAGGTGTGTACCCCATTCAGGTCCTGGCAGGTGTGTACCCCATTCCTTTACAGGTCCTGGCAGGTGCATACCCCATTCTCTCTCTTTTGCAGGTCCTGGTAGGTGTGTACCCCATTTTTTCTCTCCCAGGTCCTGGCAGGTGCATACCCCATTCCTTTACAGGTCCTGGCAGGTGTGTACCTCTGTCCCCTCAGGTCCTGGCAGGTGTGTAGCTCATTGCCGTTTTTTCACACAGGTCCTGGCAGGTGTGTACCCCATTCCTTTACAGGTCCTGGCAGGTGTGTACCTCTGTCCCCACAGGTCCTGGCAGGTGTGTACCCCATTCTCTCTCTCCCAGGTCCTGGCAGGTGTGTAGCTCATTGCCGTTTTTCACACAGGTCCCTGGCAGGTGTGTACCCCATTCCTTTACAGGTCCTGGCAGGTGTGTACCTCTGTCCCCACAGGTCCTGGCAGGTGTGTTACCCCATTCTCTCTCTCCCAGGTCCTGGCAGGTGTGTAGCTCATTGCCGTTTTTCACACAGGTCCTGGCAGGTGCATACCCCATTCTCTCTCTCTCCCAGGTCCTGGCAGGTGCATACCCCATTCCTTTACAGGTCCTGGCAGGTGTGTACCCTATTCAGGTCCTGGCAGGTGTGTAGCTCATTGCCATTTTTCACACAGGTCCTGGCAGGTGTGTAGCTCATTGCCGTTTTTTCACACAGGTCCTGGCAGGTGTGTACCTCTGTCCCCACAGGTCCTGGCAGGTGCGTAGCTCATTGCCGTTTCTCTCCCAGGTCCTGGCAGGTGTGTACCCCATTGCCCAGCTGCAGGACCCCTACTCAGCCGTGGGGTTCCTGGGCTCCCGCCTGGCCCTGCCCCCCCTGCTGCAGCTGCGCCCCCCCAGCGGCCCCGGGCTGGACGGCCTGGGAGCTCTGCGAGGGTGAGAACTCCTCGGGAATTCCGGAACTTTCCGGGAATTCCTCGGCAATTCCAGAACTTTCCGGGAATTCCGGCCTTCAGGGGCCTTTGCTGTATTTGGGGGGTGTTTTTTTATGGCATTTTGGGGGGGATTTAAGGAGTTTTTGGGTTTTTTTTGGGTGGGGGGCGCTGATTTTTTTTGCCCTGATTTGCTCCTGGCTTTTTATGAGTTTTGAAGGGTTTTTTTCCTTTTAATATTTGTGATTTTTTCCCTTAAATTTCTCCCAGTTTTTCCCCATTTTCCAAAATATTTTCCCCATTTTTCCCTTGATTTTTCTCCAATTTCCCCCCCAACTTTTCCCCATTTTCTCCCAATTTTTCCCCAATTTCCCCCAATATTTCCCATTTTTCCCCCAATATTTTCCCCAATTTGCCCCCAATTTTCCCCACTTCCCCCAAATATTTTCCCCAATTTCCCCCCAATATTTTCCCCATTTCCCCCCAATATTTTCCCCAATTTCCCCCCAATATTTCCCATTTTTCTCCCAATATTTTCCCCAATTTTTCCCCAATTTCCCCCCAATTCTTTTCCATTTTTTCCCCCAATATTTTCCCTAATTTCCCCCCAATTTTTCCCCACATTCCCCCCAATATTTTCCCCAATTTCCCCCCAACGTTTCCTATTTTCATCCCAATTTTTTCCCAATTTTCCTCCGATTTTTTCCCATTTTCGCCCCAAGTTTTCCCCATTCTCCTCCCAATATTTTCCCCAATTTCCCCCCAATATTTCCCATTTTTCTCCCAATATTTTCCCCAATTTTTCCCCAATTTCCCCCCAATTCTTTTCTATTTTCCCCCAATTTTTTCCCCAATTTTTCCCCAATTTCCCCCCAATTTTTCCCCATTTTCTCCCAATTTTTCCCATTTTTCCCCCAAAAATTTTCCCCAATTTCCCCCCAATATTTTCCATTTTCCCCCCAACTTTTTCCCCAATTTCCCCCAATATTTCCCAATTTCCCCCCAATATTTTCCTCAATTTTTCCCCAATTTCCCTCCGATTTTTTCCCCAATTTCCCCCAATATTTTCCCCAATTTTCCCCCAATCTCCCCCCAATATTTCCCCCATTTCCCCCCAATTTTTCCCCCATTTTCCCCCAACTTTTCCCCAATTTCCCCCCAATTCCCCTGACTTTTTTCCCCTTCCTGGGGCTGTTTTTTCCCCCCAGCCTGGGCAGAGAAGAGGGGTTACAAGACGGCCCGGGCAGCCCGGAACGACGTGGCCCGAGCGGCCAACGCGCTGCTGCGGCTGGCGGCCGAGGGGCGCCTGCGCCTCTGCATGAGACCCCCGGGCTTCACCCAGCACAAAGGTACCAAAAACACCCCAAATTTGGGGATTTTGGGGGTCTGGGGGGGGGCTACTGTGGATGGAGTGACTCTTTTTTGGGGAATCCCTGAAAAAAAGGGATTGAAAATACCCCAAAATTGGGGATTTGGGGTCTGGGGAGGGTCTCCTGTGGCTGGAGTGATCCCTCGTTGGGGTATTTTCTAAAAAAAGGGACCAAAACCACCCAAAATTTGGGGATTTTTGGGGGTCTGGGAGGGTCTCTGTGGCTGGAGTGACTTTTTTTTGGGGTATCCCTGAAAAAAAGGGATTAAAAATACCCAAAAATGGGTTTTTTGGGGAGGATTTGGGGGTCTGGGGGGCTCCTGTGGATGAAGTGATCCCCCCCCCGGGCTTCACCCAGCAGAAAGGTACCAAAAACACCCCAAATTTGGGGATTTTTGGGGGTCTGGGGGGGGTCTCCTGTGGCTGGAGTGACTCTTTGGGATTAAAAACACCCAAAAATTGGATTTTTGGGGGGATTTTAGGGGAGTTTTGGGGTCTGGAGGGATCTCCTGTGGATGGAGTGATTCCTCCCTGGGGTATTTTCTAAAAAAGGTACCAAAAACACCCCAAATTTGGGATTTTTGGGGTCTGGGGAGGCTCTCCTGTGGATGGAGTGACTTTTTTTGGGGGTATCCCTGAAAAAAAGGGATTGAAAATACCCAAAATTTGTTTTTTTTGGGGGATTTTAGGGGAGTTTTGGGGTCTGGGGGGATCTCCTGTGGATGGAGTGACTCTTTTTTGGGGTGTCCCTGAAAAAAAGGGACCAAAAAATACCCAAAAATTGGGAATTTTGGGGGTCTGGGGGGGGCTACTGTGGCTGGAGTGAGTCTTTTTTGGGGTATTCCCTGAAAAAAAGGGATTAAAAATGCCAAAAATTGAGTTTTTGGGAGGATTTTTGGGGTCTGGGGGGGTCTCTTGTGACTGGAGTGATCCCTCCCTGGGGTATTTTCTAAAAAAAGGGACCAAAAATACCCAAAAAATTGGGGTTTGGGGAGGATTTTGGGGTCTGGGGGGCGCCTGCGCCTCTGCATGAGACCCCCGGGCTTCACCCAGCACAAAGGTACCAAAAACACCCCAAATTTGGGAATTTTGGGGGTCTGGGGAGGCTCTCCTGTGGCTGGAGTGAGTCTTTTTTGGGGTGTCCCTGAAAAAAAGGGACCAAAAACACCCAAAAATTGGAGATTTGGGGGTCTGGGGAGGCTCTCCTGTGGCTGGAGTGACTTTTTTTGGGGTGTCCCTGAAAAAAAGGGATTAAAAACAGCCAAAAATTGGATTTTTGGGGGGATTTTAGGAGAGTTTTGGGGTCTGGGGGGATCTCCTGTGGCTGGAGTGACTCTTTTTTGGGGTGTCCCTGAAAAAAAGGGACCAAAAACACCCAAAAATTGGAGATTTGGGGTTTGGAGGGATCTCTTGTGGCTGGAGTGACTCCTCTCTGGGGTATTTTCTAAAAAAAGGGACCAAAAAATACCCAAAAAATTGGATTTTGGGGAGGATTTTGGGGTCTGGGGGGCGCCTGCGCCTCTGCATGAGACCCCCAGGCTTCACCCAGCACAAAGGTACCAAAAACACCCCAAATTTGGGATTTTGGGGGTCTGGGGGGGCTCTCCTGTGGCTGGAGTGACTTTTTTTGGGGTGTCTCTGAAAAAAAGGGACTGAAAATACCCAAAAATGGGGTTTTGGGGAGGATTTTGAGGTCTGGGGAAGGTGTCCTGTGGCTGGAGTGACTCTTTTTTGGGGTGTCCCTGAAAAAAAGGGACTGAAAATACCCAAAAATTGGATTTTTGGGGAGGGTTTTGGGGTCTGGGGGCTCTCTTGTGGATGGAGTGACTCTTCCCTGGGGTATTTTCTAAAAAAAGGGACCAAAAATACCCAAAAAATTGGGTTTTGGGGAGGATTTTGGGGTCTGGGGGGCGCCTGCGCCTCTGCATGAGACCCCCGGGCTTCACCCAGCACAAAGGTACCAAAAACACCCCAAATTTGGGGATTTTGGGGGGTCTGGGGAGGGCTACTGTGGATGAAGTGACTCTTTGGGATTAAAAACACCCAAAAATTGGATTTTTGGGGGGATTTTAGGGGCGTTTTGGGGTCTCCTGTGGATGGGAGTGATGCATCCCTGGGGTATTTTCTAAAAAAGGGACCAAAAAACACCCAAAATTTGGGGATTTTGGGGGTCTGGGGAAGGTCTCCTGTGGCTGGAGTGATCCCTCCTTGGGGTATTCCCTGAAAAAAAGGGATTAAAAACACCCAAATTTGGGTTTTAGGGGAGTTTTGGGGTCTGGGGAGGCTCTCCTGTGGCTGGAGTGACTCTTTTCTGGGGTATCCCTGAAAAAAAGGGATTAAAAATGCCAAAATTTGGGTTTTTGGGGAGGATTTTGGGGTCTGGGGGCTCTCTTGTGGATGGAGTGATTCCTCCCTGAGGTATTTTCTAAAAAAAGGGACCAAAAATACCCAAAAAATTGGGTTTTGGGGAGGATTTTGGGGTCTGGGGGGCGCCTGCGCCTCTGCATGAGACCCCCGGGCTTCACCCAGCACAAAGGTACCAAAAACACCCCAAATTTGGGATTTTGGGGGTCTGGGGAGGGTCTCCTGTGACAGGAGTGACTCTTTTCTGGGGTGTCCCTGAAAAAAAGGGACCAAAAATACCCAAAAATTGGATTTTTGGGGAGGATTTTGGGGTCTGGGGGCTATCTTGTGGATGGAGTGACCCCTCCCTGGGTTATTTTCTAAAAAAGGGACAAAAAATACCCAAAAAATTGGGTTTGGGGGAGGATTTTGGGGTCTGGGGGGCGCCTGCGCCTCTGCATGAGACCCCCGGGCTTCACCCAGCAGAAAGGTACCAAAAACACCCCAAATTTGGGGATTTTGGGGGTCTGGGGGGGGGCTACTGTGGATGGAGTGACTCTTTTTTGGGGAATCCCTGAAAAAAAGGGATTAAAAATGCCAAAATTTGGGGATTTGGGGTCTGGGGAGGGTCTCCTGTGGCTGGAGTGACTCTTTTCTGGGGTATCCCTGAAAAAAAGGGATTAAAAACGCCAAAATTTGGGTTTTTGGGGAGGATTTTGGGGTCTGGGGGGCGCCTGCGCCTCTGCATGAGACCCCCGGGCTTCACCCAGCACAAAGGTACCAAAAACACCCCAAATTTGGGGATTTTGGGGTCTGGGGAGGGTCTCCTGTGGCTGGAGTGAGTCTTTTTTGGGGAATCCCTGAAAAAAAGGGATTGAAAATGCCAAAATTTGGGGTTTTGGGGAGGATTTTGGGGTCTGGGGGCTCTGGGAGGCTCTCCTGTGGCTGGAGTGACTCTTTGGGATTAAAAACATCCAAAAATTGGATTTTTGGGGGGATTTTAGGAGAGTTTTGGGGTCTGGGGGCTCTCTTGTGGCCGGACTGACCCCTCCCTGGGTTATTTTCTAAAAAAAGGGACAAAAAATACCCAAAAAATGGGGTTTTGGGAGGGATTTTGGGGTCTGGGGGGTCTCTTGTGGATGGAGTGACTCTTCCCTGGGGTATTTTCTAAAAGAAGAGACCAAAAATACCCAAAAAAATTGGGTTTTGGGGAGGATTTTGGGGTCTGGGGGGGCGCCTGCGCCTCTGCATGAGACCCCCGGGCTTCACCCAGCACAAAGGTACCAAAAACACCCCAAATTTGGGATTTTTGGGGTCTGGGGAGGCTCTCCTGTGGCTGGAGTGACTCTTTTTTTGGGGGTATCCCTGAAAAAAAGGGATTGAAAATACCCAAAATTTGGTTTTTTTGGGGGATTTTAGGGGAGTTTTGGGGTCTGGGGGGATCTCCTGTGGATGGAGTGACTCCTCTCTGGGGTATTTTCTAAAAAAAGGGACCAAAAATACCCAAAAAATTGGGTTTTGGGGAGGATTTTGGGGTCTGGGGGCTCTCTTGTGGATGGAGTGACCCCTCCCTGGGGTATTTCTTAAAAAAAAAGGGACTGAAAATACCCAAAAATGGGGTTTTTTGGGAGGATTTTGGGGTCTGGGGTGACTCTTGTTACCCACCAAGAAAATGGCCCCCAAAATCCCCAGAAAACCCCCCAAAAAATGACCAAAATCACCCCCAAATCCCCAGAAAATGGCCCCAAATTACCAAAATTCCCAGAAAATGGCCCCAAAAATCCCCCAAATTCCCAGAAAAACCCCCGAAAAATGACCGAAATTCCCAGAAAATTCCCCCAAAATCAACCCCAAAAATCCCCAAAATCCTCCCAAATCCCCCAAATTCCCAGAAAATCACCCAAAATCACCACAATCCCCAGAAAATGGCCCCAAAAAAAACCCCAAAAATGACCCAAATCACCCAAATTCCCAGAAAATCCCCCCAAAATCACCCCAAATCACCAAAATCCCCAGAAAATCACCCAAAATCCCCCGAAAATCACCCCAAATCCCCCAAATTCCCAGAAATTCTCCCCAAAATCGCCACAATCCCCAAAAAATGGCCCCAAACTCCCCCAAATATGACCAAAATTCCCAGAAAATCCCCCCAAAATCAACCCCAAAAACCCCCAAAATCCCCCCAAAATCCCCCAAATCCCAAGAAAAACCCCCAAAATGACCCAAAATCCCCCCAAAATCACTCCAAATCCCCCAAATTCCCAGAAATTCTCCCCAAAATCGCCACAATCCCCAAAAAATGGCCCCAAATTCCCCCAAATATGACCGAAATTCCCAGAAAATCCCCCCAAAATCACCCCCAAAAAACCCCCAAATCCCCCAAACATGGCCCCAAAATCCCCCAAATCCCAAGAAAAACCCCCAAAATGACCCAAAATCCCCCCAAAACCACCCAAAATCCCCCAAATTCCCAGAAATTCTCCCCAAAATCGCCACAATCCCCAAAAAATGGCCCCCAAATTCCCCCAAATATGACCAAAATTCCCAGAAAATCCCCCAAAATCAACCCCAAAAACCCCCAAAACCCCCCCAAAATCCCCAAAATCCCAAGAAAAACCCCCAAAATGACCCAAAATCCCCCCAAAATCTCCCCAAATCCCCCAAATTCCCAGAAAATCACCCCAAATCACCACAATCCCCAGAAAATGGCCCCAAAATCCCCCCAAAAAAAACCCAAAAATGACCGAAATTCCCAGAAAATCCCCCCCAAAATCAACCCCAAAAACCCCCCAAATCCCCCCAAACCCCCCCAAAATCCCCCAAATCCCCAGAAAACCCCCCAAAATGACCCAAAATGACCCAAAATCCCCCGCAGAGCACTGGGAGCAGCACCCCCGAGACGGCGGCCATGGCGGCGCTGACGGGGGGGAGGGGCGGCCCCCCCCGCCCCCCCGGGGGACGGCTCCACCTCCGAGGGGGAGGAGTCAGACCAGGCCACGCCCCCTCCCAGCCCCGCCCGCAACCCCCTTCGCCTTGCTGGGAGAGGATGAGTGCTGAGCCCCGCCCCCTTTCTGCGGAGCGACCAATCAGAGCGCGGGAAATAAAAGTTTATTTCTGCAAAGGGGATTGGCTGGGCGTGGTCGGGCTGGAGCCAATCGTGGCACGGGGGGCGGGACCTGGGGAGTGATGTCGTTGTTAGGCCACGCCCACATTGCCTTGTTTGGGTTTTGCCCCCGCCCACTTCGTCTTGTGTGGGTTTGGCCCCGCCCACATTCTTTTATTTCTATTTGGCCCCCGCCCACGTTCTCCTGTTGGAGTTAACTCCACCCACATTTCCTTATATGGACTGGGCCACGCCCCTTCCTTGGCTCCACCCACATTTCCTTAAATGGGTGTGGCCACACCTCCTTCCTTGGCCCCACCCACATTTCATTAAATGGGTGTGGCCACACCCCCTTACTTGGCTCCACCCACATTTCCTTAAATGGGTGTGACCACGCCTCCTTCCTTAGCCCCACCCACATTTCCTTAAATGGGTGTGGCCACGCCTCCTTCCTTGGCCACACCCACAATTCCTTAAATGGGTGTGGCCACACACCTTTCTTGACCCCGCCCACATCTCCTTATACCGACATGGCCACGCCCACCACTGTCACCATATCGGGGCTTGGCCACGCCCCCATTTGAGATTGGTTCCGTCTCCTTCGAAGCCACGCCCACATTCCCATTGTTCGTGTTTGGCCCCGCCCCTTTCCCTCCCAAGCCCCCGCCCCCTCACTGACCTGTGGGCGTGTCCTGCCCGGGTGGGCGTGGCTCAGGTGTGCACAGGTAACGGCGCCGGCGGCCGCAGCTGAGGCAGCGCAGGATGAGGCGGGGCTGGCCACGCCCTGGGGCGGGGCAGGGGGCGGGGTCAGGCATGGACACGCCCCCAAATATCCCAAAAAATCCCCAAAATCCCCCCCAAACTTCTCAAATCCTTCCCAAATCTCCCCCAAATCGCCCCCAATTTCCAAATTGCTCCCCAGGATGCCCCAAAATCCCACTAAATCCCCCCCAAAACCCCCCAAAACCTCCCCAAATTCCCAAAACTCTCTCCAAATCCCCCCCAATTTCCCCCAGATTCCCAAACTCCTCCCCGAGATGTCCCAAAATCTCAAATTCCCCTCCCCAGAACCTCCCCAAATCCCCTCTAAACCCCCCCAGACCCTCCAAACCCTCCCAAAATCCCAAAATTCTCCCAAATCCCCCCAAATCCCCACCAACCCCCCAAAACCTCCCCAAATTGCCAAATTCTCCCCAAATCCCCCCCCAAACCTCCCCGAGACGCCTCAAAATCCCAAATTCCCCCCCAAACCCTTCCCAGAACCCCCCCAAATCCCCTCTAACCCCCCCCAAACCTCCCCAAATTCCCAAAACTCTTTCCAAATCCCCCAAATTCCCCACAGATCCCAAATTGCTGCTCGAGATGCCCCAAAATCCCAAATAATCCCCCCAAACCCCCCAGACCCTCCAAAACCCTCCCAAACCCCTCCCAAAATCCCAAATCCCCCCAAAATCCCCCCAGAATCCCAAAAACCTCCCCAAATTCCCAAAATTCTCCCCAAATCCCCTCTAAACCCCCCCAAAACCTCCCCAAATTCCCAAATTCTCCCCAAATTCCCAAATCCCCCCCCAAATTCCCAAAATCCTCCAAAACCTCCCCAAATTCCAAATTTCTCCCCAAATCCCCTCTAACCCCCCCCCAGACCCTCTAAAACCCCTCCAAATTCCCAAAATCCCCCCAAAATCCCCCCAGAATCCCCCCCCAAGTTCCCAAATTCCCCCCAAATCCCTTCCAACCCCCCCCAAAACCTCCCCAAATTCCCAAAATTCTCCCCAAATCCCCCCAAAACCCTCCCTCAAACCTCCCCGAGATGCCCCAAAATCCCAAATAATCCCCCAAAACCCCTTCCAGAACCCCCCCAAATCCCCTCTAAACCCCCCCCAGACCCTCCCAAACCCCTCCCAAATTCCCAAAATCCCCCCAAAATCCCCCCAGAATCCCCCCCAAAATCAAAAATTCCCCCAAATCCTTCCAACCCCCCCAAACCTCCCCAAATTCCCAAAATTCCCCCCAAATCCCCCCGAGATGCCCCAAAATCCCAAAATTTCCCCAAACCCCTCCCCGAACCCCCCCAAATCCCCTCTAAACCCCCCCAGACCCTCCCAAAATCCCCCAAAACCCCAAAATCTCCCCAAAATCCCCCCCAAATCCCCTCCAACCCCCCCAAACCTCCCCAAATTCCAAATTTCTCCCCAAATCCCCCCCAAACCTCCCCGAGATGCCCCAAATCCCCCTCAAAATCCAAAATCCCCCCCAAACCTCCCTAATTTCCCAAAATTCTCCCCAAATCCCCTCCAACCCCCCCCAAACCTCCCCGAAATCCCAAATTCCCCTCCCCAGAACCCCCCCAAATCCCCTCTAAACCCCCCAGACCCTCCCAAACCCCTCCAACCCCCCCCCAAACCTCCCCAAATTCCCAAAATCCCCCCCAAATCCCCCCAAACCCTCCCCCAAACCTCCCCGAGATGCCCCAAAATCCCAAATTCCCCCCCCCAAACCCCTCCCAGAACCCCCCCAAATCCCCTCTAACCCCCCAGACCCTCCAAAACCCCTCCCAAATTCCCAAAATCCCCCCAGAATCCCCCCAAAATCCCAAATTTCTCCCCAAATCCCCCCAAAACCCACCCCAGACCCTCCCAAACCCCTCCCAAATTCCCAAATCCCCCCAAAACCTCCCCAAATTCCCAAATTTCTCCCCAAAATCCCCCAAATCCCCTCTAAACCCCCCCAGACCTCCCCAAACCCCTCCCAAAATCCCAAAATTCCCCCAAAATCCCAAATTCCCCTCCCCAGAACCCCCCCAAATCCCCTCTAAACCCCCCCAGACCCTCCAAAACCCCTCCCAAATTCCCAAATATCCCCAAAATCCCCCAAAATCCCCACCTCGCAGCCGCAGTGCCGCCCCCTCCCCCGGCACCAGCAGGGAGCAGCAGCGGCGGCAGAGGCGGCGCTTGACCGAGGGGGGCCCTGGGGAGGGGGAAAAGGGGGGTCAGGACCCCCCAAATTATCCCCAAATTATCCCAAAAAATCCCAAAAAAATCCCTAAAAACAGCCCCGGAAGGCTGGGAAATGCGGGAATGGAAGAACCCCCAAGAAAATGGAAATTATCCCCAAATAAATCGAAATTATCCTCAAATAAATTGAAATTATCCTTAAATAAATTGAAATTATTCCCAAATAAATTGAAATTAGTCCCAAATAAATGGAAATTACTCCCAAATAAATTGAAATTATCCCCAAATAAATTGAAATTATCCTCAAATAAATTGAAATTATCCTCAAATAAAATGAAATTATCCTCAAATAAATTGAAATTATCACCAAATAAATTGAAATTATCCTCAAATAAATCGAAATTATTCCAAATAAATTGAAATTATCCCCAAATAAATTGAAATTAGTCCCAAATAAATTGAAATTATCCCCAATAAATCGAAATTATCCCCAAATAAATCAAAATCAACCCCAAATAAATCAAAATCGCCCCCAAATAAATCAAAATCATCCCCAAATAAATCAAAATTACCCAAATAAATCGAAATTACCCCCAAATAAATCAAAATTACCCCAAATAAATCGAAATTACCCCAAATAAATCAAAATCGCCCCCAAATAAATCAAAATTACCCCCAAATAAATCAAAATTACCCCCAAATAAATCAAAATTTCCCCCAAATAAATTGAAATTACCCCAAATAAATCGAAATTACTCCCAAATAAATTGAAATTATCCCCAAATAAATCGAAATTACCTCCAAATAAATCGAAATTACCCCCAAATAAATCGAAATTACCCCAAAATAAATCAAAATCACCCCCAAATAAATCAAAACCGCCCCCAAATAAATCGAAATTACCCCCAAATAAATCAAAATTACCCCAAATAAATCGAAATTACCCCAAATAAATCGAAATTACCCCAAATAAATCGAAATTACTCCCAAATAAATTGAAATTACCCCCAAATAAATCAAAATCGCCCCCAAATAAATCAAAATTACCCCAAATAAATCAAAATTACCCCAAATAAATCAAAATTACCCCCAAATAAACCAAAATCACCCGAAATACACCCAAGTCACCCCAAAATACACAGAAATCACCCCCAAATCCACCAAAATCAGCCCCAAATAAATCAAAATCACCCCAAATAAATCAAAATCGCCCCCAAATAAATCAAAATCACCCCCAAATAAATCAAAATTACCCCAAAATCAACCCAAAATCCACCGGAACCACCCCGAAATCCACGGTAAATCCCAAAATACATCAAAATCACCCCAAAAATTCCCTAAACCCCCCACTAAAAAAAAAAAAAAAAAAAAAGGCAAAAAAACCCCAAATCCTCATAAAAACCCCCAAAACCCCTCAAAAAAAAATTAAAATCCCCAAAAAACCCCCAAATTTCCCGGAACCCGCACATCCTCAGCACCAGCCGCCGCGCCGCCGCTCGCTGCGTGCTGCAGTAGAACCGCGCCAGGCCCGGGCTCCGCGGCAGCGCCCAGTGCGCGGCCTGCCGAGGCAAAATCGAGAGATTTTGGAGCATTTTGGGGCATTTTTTAGGGTTTTTTTTGGGGGTTTGGGGACCGCGCCTCACCTGGAAAAGGAAATTGAGCCTCTGCAGCGCCTCCCGGTCCCTCACGGGCGCCGCCATCTTGTGCCGGTGACGTCACCGCGCCGCTCGTGGGCGTGGCCGAGGATTGCTATTGGTCGGTGATTGGAGTGGGCGTGGCCTCGCTGGAGGAGCACGTGACTCTGGGCGGGGAGGGGGCGGGGCCTCCTTGGGGAGGTTTTTGGGGTTCCCCCCCCCCTTTTGGGGATGTTTTTGGGGTCACCTCCCCCTTTTGGGGACATTTTTTTGGGACCTTCCTTCATTTGGGGACATTTTTGGGGACCCTCTCCTTCATTTGGGGACATTTTTTGGGGTCATCTCCCCCTTTTAAGGACGTTTTTGGGGACCCCCCTCCTCTTTTGGGGACATTTTTGGGGACCTCCCTTCATTTGGGGACATTTTTTGGGGTCACCTCCCCCGTCTGGGGACATTTTTGGGGACTCCCCCTCATTTGGGGACGTTTTTGGGGTCACCCCCCTCCTCTTTTACGGACATTTTTGGGGACCTCCCTTCATGTGGGGACATTTTTGGGGACCCTCCTCTTCTTTTGGGGACATTTTTTGGGTCACCCCCCCCGTTTGGGGACATTTTTGGGGACCCCCTCCTCTTTTAAGGACATTTTTGGGGACCCCCCTTCATTTGGGGACATTTTTGGGGACCCCCCTCTTCTTTTGGGGACATTTTTTGGGGTCACCCCCTTCATTTGGGGACATTTTTGGGGACCCCCTCTTCATTTGGGGACATTTTTTGGGGTCACCCCCCTGTTTGGGGACATTTTTGGGGACCCCCTCCTCTTTTGGGGACATTTTTGGGGACCCCCCTTCATTTGGGGACATTTTTGGGGACTCCTCCTTCATTTGGGGACATTTTTGGGGACCCCCCGCCTTTTGGGGACATTTTTGGGGACCCCCTCCTCTTTTAGGGACATTTTTGGGGACCCCCCTTCATTTGGGGACATTTTTGGGGTCACCTCCCCCTTTTGGGGACATTTTTGGGGACCCCCCCTCCTCTTTTAAGGACATTTTTTGGGGACCCCCCTTCATTTGGGGACATTTTTGGGGTCACCTCCCCCTTTTGGGGACATTTTTGGGGACCCTCCTTCATTTGGGGACATTTTTGGGGACCCCCCTCCTCTTTTAAGGACATTTTTGGGGACTCCTCCTTCATTTGGGGACATTTTTGGGGACCCCCTCCTCTTTTAGGGACATTTTTGGGGACCCCCCTCCCCGTTTTGGGACATTTTTGGGGACCCCCCTTCATTTGGGGACATTTTTTAGGGTCATCCCCCGCCTTTTGGGGACGTTTTTGGGGACCCTCCTTCATTTGGGGACACTTTTTGGGGAGTCCCCTCCCCGTTTTGGGACATTTTTGGGAACTCCTCCTTCATTTGGGGACATTTTTGGGGACCCCCCTTCATTTGGGGACATTTTTTGGGGAACCCCCTCCTCTTTTAAGGACATTTTTGGGGACTCCTCCTTCATTTAGGGACATTTTTGGGGACCCCCCTTCATTTGGAGACATTTTTTTGGGTCACCCCCCCGTTTGGGGACATTTTTGGGGACCCTCCTTCATTTGGAGACATTTTTTGGGGTCACCTCCCCACTTGGGGACATTTTGGGGACCCTCCTTCATTTAGGGACATTTTTGGGGATCCCCTCCTCTTTTAGGGACGTTTTTGGGAAGCCCCCTTCATTTGGGGACATTTTTTGGGGTCATCCCCCCGTTTGGGGACATTTTTGGGGTCACCCCCCTTCATTTGGGGACATTTTTGGGGACCCCCCTTCATTTGGGACATTTTTGGGGACCCCTCTTCTCTTTTAAGGACTTTTTTGGGATCTCCCTTCATTTGGGGACATTTTTGGGGACCCTCCTTCATTTGGAGACATTTTTGGGGACCCCCTCCTCTTTTGGGGACATTTTTGGGGACTCCTCCTTCATTTAGGGACATTTTTGGGGACCCCCCTCCTCTTTTGGGGACATTTTTGGGGATCTCCCTTCATTTGGGGACATTTTTGGGGACTCCTCCTTCATTTGGGGACGTTTTTGGGGATCCCCCTCCCCGTTTTGGGACATTTTTGGGGGTCACCTCCCCCGTTTGGGGACATTTTTGGGGACCCCCCTTCATTTGGGACATTTTTGGGAACTCCTCCTTCATTTGGGGACATTTTTGGGGACTCCCCCTCATTTAGGGACATTTTTGGGGACCCCCCTCCTCTTTTAAGGACATTTTTTGGGGACCCCCCTTCATTTGGGACGTTTTTGGGGACCCTCCCTCTTGGGGACCCCGCGGTGGCGCCGTGTCCGTGGCTCTGTCCCCTCCTGTCCCCTCCTGTCCCCTCCTGTCCGTGTCACCACATTCCAATGTCGCTCCGTGTCCCCAAATTCCCGAGTCCCCACCCCGGACATTCCCGCGTCCCCTCCCCGGATTCCAATGTCCCTCGGTGTCCCTTCCGTGTCCCCACCCCGGACATTCCCGCGTCCCTTCCGTGTCCCACGTGCTTGTCCCCAATTCCCGAAAATCCCGAAAATCCCCAAATTCCCCAATTCCCGCCTCCCTCGCTGTCCCCGTGTTTGTGTCTCTCCCGTCCCCGCCCCTGTCCCCGGCTGTCCCCGCCTGTGCCACCTCCTGTCCCCAGCGCTGTCCCCACCCCTGTCCCCAGCGGTGCCACCCCCCTGTCCCTGTCCCCACCTCCTGTCCCTGTCCCACCCCTGTCCCCGCCTGTCCCAGCGGTGCCACCTCCCTCCAGCGCTGTCCCGTGTCCCCACCCCTATCCCCCCCTGTCCCCAGTGATGCCACCCCCTGTCCCACCCCGGTGTCCCCACCCCTGTCCCCACCTCCTGTCCTTGTCCCACCCCTGTCCCCGCCTCTCCCAGCGGTGCCACCCCCTGTGCCACCCCCTGTCCCACCTCCTGTCCCGCCCCCTGTCCCCAGTGATGCCACCTCCTGCCCTACTCCGGTGTCCCCCCCCTGTCCCCGTCCCCACCTCCTGTCCCTGTCCCCGCCTCTCCCAGCGGTGCCACCTCCCTCCACCGCTGTCCCCTGGGTCCCCACCCCTGTCCCCCGCCAGTCCCAGCGGTGCCACCCCCGCTGTCCCACCTCCTGTCCCGCCCCTGTCCCCAGCGGTGCCACCTCCTGTCCCCGGTGATGCCACCCCCCTGTCCCACCCCTGTCCCCCGCCAGTCCCAGCGGTGCCACCCCCGCTGTCCCTGTCCCCACCTCCTGTCCCTGTCCCCGCTTCTCCCAGCGGTGCCACCCCCGGTCCACCCCTGTCCAGCGCTGTCCCCCTCCCCTGTCCCCAGCGGTGCCACCTCCTGTCCCACCTCCTGTCCCGCCCCTGTCCCCCCTGATGCCACCTCCTATCCACCTCTGTGTCCCCATCCCTGTCCCAGCGGTGCCACCCCCGCTGTCCCCGTCCCCACCTCCTGTCCCTGTCCCCGCCTCTCCCAGCGGTGCCACCTCCCTCCAGCGCTGTCCCCTGTGTCCCCACCCCTGTCCCCCGCCAGTCCCAGCGGTGCCACCCCCTGTGCCACCTCCTGTCCCCCACCCCCCTGTCCCAGCGGTGCCACCCCCTGTCCCAGCGCTGTCCCCGCCCCTGTCCCCACTGATGCCACCTCCTGCCCTACTCCGGTGTCCCCCCCCTGTCCCCGTCCCCACCTCCTGTCCCTGTCCCCGCCTCTCCCAGCGGTGCCACCCCCGCTGTCCCACCTCCTGTCCCACCCCTATCCCAGCGCTGTCCCCGCCCTTGTCCCCGCCTGTCCCAGCGGTGCCACCTCTTACCAACCCCTGTCCCCCCCCCGTCCCCGGCCGTGCCACCCACCCTGTCCCTGTCCCCACCTCCTGTCCCTGTCCCCGCCTCTCCCAGCGGTGCCACCGCTGTCCCCTCTCCGTCCCCTCTCTGTCCCCTCTCTGTCCCCTCTCCGTCCCCTCTCCGTCCCGGCCATGCCGCCCTCGGGGCCGCCCCTCCGGGGCTCCCTGGCTCTGCTGGCCCGGGCCACGCTCTGCCCGCGCTGCGGGAGCCCCGTGCGGGACCCGGTGCTGCTGCCGTGCGAGCACAGCTGCTGCCGCCGCTGCCTGCTGTCCCCTCCTCCTCCTCCTCCCGTGTCCCCTCCCGTGTCCCCTCCGGGCCAGCCCGAGTGTCCCCCGAGCCCCGCGTGTCCCCAATGTCGCCGGCCCTGCCCGCCCGGCCGCGTCCGCACCGCGGTGGCGCTGGCGGTGGAGGCTCGGATCGTGCGGAGGCTGGCGGGGGACACCGGAGGGGACAGCGGGGACAGCGGCGGGGACAGCGCGGGGAGCGGAGCGGCGGCGGCGGCGGCGCGGCGGAGAGCCAGGAGGTGCAGGTGAGACCGCGGTGAGGGGAGATTTGGGGGTTTTGGGGGGAAATTTGGGGGTTTTTGGGTGGATTTCGGGATTTTGGGGACATGGGAGGGACCGGCGGAGAGCCAGGAGGTGCAGGGGAGACCGGGATTGGGGGGATTTGGGGGGAAATTCGGGGATTTTGGGAGAGATTTGGGGGATTTGGGGATGGGAGGGACCGACGGAGAGTCAGGAGGTGCAGGTGAGACTGGGGTGAGGGGGATTTTGGGGGGAATTTTGGGGATTTTGGGACACGGGAAGGGATTTGGGGACACGGGAGGGACCGACGGAGAGCCAGGAGGTGCAGGTGAGACCGGGATTGGGGAAATTTGGGGGTTTTGGGGGGAAATTTGGGGGTTTTGGGTGGGATTTCGGGATTTTGGGGACACGGGAGGGGACGGCGGAGAGCCAGGAGGTGCAGGTGAGGACCGGATCGGGGGGATTTGGGGGGAAATTTGGGGATTTTGGGGGTTTGGGGACACGGGAGGGGGCAGTGGAGAGTCAGGAGGTGCAGGTGAGACTGGGTGAGGGGGATTTGGGGGGAAATTTGGGGATTTTGGGGGGAAATTCGGGGATTTTGGGGGTTTGGGGACACGGGAGGGGACGGCGGAGAGCCAGGAGGTGCAGGTGAGACTGGGATTGGGGAAATTTGGGGGTTTTGGGGGGAAATTTGGGGGATTTGGGGACGGGAGGGACCGGCGGAGAGTCAGGAGGTGCAGGTGAGACCGGGATCCGGGAGATTTGGGGGGGAAATTTGGGGGTTTTGGGGGAAATTCGGGGGTTTTGGGGACACGCGAGGGGATTTAGGGGGAAATTTGGGGGGAAACTCGGGGATTTTGGGTGGGATTTCGGGATTTTGGGGACACGGAGGGACCGGCGGAGACCCAGGAGATGCAGATGAGACCGCGAGGGGGAGATTTGGGGAGAAATTCGGGGGTTTTGGGGTTTGGAGACACGGGAGGGGACAGAAGGGACCGGCGGAGAGTCAGGAGGTGCAGGTGAGACCGCGAGGGGGAGATTTGGGGAGAAAATTTGGGGGTTTTGGGGGGAAATTCGGGGATTTTGGGGACACGGGAAGGGATTCGGGGGGGAATTTGGGGGAAAACTCGGGGGTTTTGGGAGAGATTCGGGCTTTTGGGGACACGGGAGGAGGATTTGGGGGCAAATTCGGGGATTTTGGGGCCACGGGAGGGAGGATTTGGGGGCAAATTCGGGGATTTTGGGGACACGGGAGGGAGATTTGGGGGCAAATTCGGAGATTTTGGGGGACACCGAGTGAACTCGAGGGGAGGGGAAGAAAACTGAAGAGATTTGGGGGAAAACCGAGCGGATTTGGGAACTTTGGAATCCCCAAAACAAACCCGGGGTGGGGGGGGAGGGGCAATTTTGGGGGGGTTGTCCCCTCCCCCTCACGTGCCGAGGCCACCTGTCCCCACCCCCCCCCCACCCCCCCCCCGCCAGGTGTTGTCACCACACCCCGCAGGTGACCTCGATGTCCCCACCCCGGGGGGGCCCCGCCCCTCCCCCGCCCGGCCCGGTGACATTTTTGGGGGGTGACATTTTTTGTTTTTGTCGCCTCGCGGGGCCCCCTCCCCCCCTTCCCTCCCCCCCTCAATTTTTGGGGTTGGGGGGGGATTTTGGTGACATTTCCCCCCCTCCCCCACAGCCTCGGAGCCAAACTTCGAGCGGACGCCGCCGCCGCCCCTCCCCCACCCCCGCGGGACCCCCCCAGCGCTGCCCCTCCCCCCAAATAAACCCCTCCCCCACCCGACCCCCTCCCCAAAATCACTTCCGAGTCACAGGTGTCACCTTTAATGTCCCTTTTTGGGGGGGAGGGGACCCCAAAATCCCCCCGGATGGTGGGGGAGGGGCTTGGAGTGGGGGAGGGGCGATTTTAGGGGGGGGGTCTCGGTGACGTTTTGGGCGTGTCCGGGTGGGATTTGGGCGTGGCCAGGTGTGCCCAGGTGTGATTTTTTTTTGGGGGGAGGGGGAGGGGTCTCAATCCCAGCCATTGAAATTTAGGATGGGGGAGGGGGAATTTTTTTGGGCTGAAAAATTCGAGATTTTGGGGCAAAACTCCCCGGAATTTTTTGGGCTGAAACTCCGGGGTTTTGGGGGCCAAGACTCCCGAGATTTTTGGCACGAAAAGCCCCGGGATTTTGGGGCTGAAAGTTCAGAATTTGGGGCTCAAAGACTGGAATTTTCGGCCCAAAAAAGCCCTGGAATTTCAGGGATCAAACTCCAGAATTTTTGGTCCTGAACCCCAGAATTTTGACACTAAAACCCCAGAATTTTGGGCTAAAACCCCCTAAAATTTCGATGCCAAAACCCCAAAATTTTGAGACTAAACCCCCAGAATTCTGACCCCAAAACCCAAAATTTCGTGCCAAACCCCAAAATTTTGAGACTAAAATCCCAAAATTTCAATGCTAAACCCCCAGAATTTTGGGCTAAAAACCTCAAAATTTTCGGTGCCAAAACCCCAAAATTCTGACCCCAAAAACCCCAAAATTTCGATGCCAAACCCCCAGAATTTCAGTGCTAAAACCCCAGAATTTTGACACTAAAGCCCTGGAATTTGGGGCTAAAACCCCAGAATTCTGACCCCAAAACCCCAAAATTTCGGTGCCAAAACCCAAAATCTTGACACTCAAACCCCCAGAACTTCAATGCTAAAACCCAAAATTCTGACCCCAAAACCCTCAAAATTCTGACCCCAAAACCCCCAAAATTTCGATGCCAAACCCCAAAATTTTGGGGCCAAACCCCAGAATTTTGGGCTAAAACCCCCCAGAATTCTGACCCAAAACCCCCAAATTTTCGGTGCAAGCCCCAAAATTTCAGTGCTAAAACCCCAGAATTTTGACACTAAAGCCCTGGAATTTGGGGCTAAAACCCCAAAATTCTGACCCAAAACCCTCAAAATTTCGTTTCCAAACCCCAAAATTTTGGGGCCAAACCCCAGAATTTTGAGCTAAAACCCCCCAGAATTCTGACCCAAAAACCCCAAAATTTCAGTGCCAAAACCCCAAAATTTTGGGGCCAAACCCCAGAATTTTGGGCTAAAACCCCCCAGAATTCTGACCCAAAACCCCCCAAATTTTCAGTGCCAAAACCCCAGAATTCCGTTCAAAACCCCAAAATTTCATTTCCAATCCCCAAAAATTTCGGGTGCCCCAACCCCCCCCGGAATTCCCCCCCCTCCCCTCCCCCCCCTCAGTGCTCCATGGCCGTGGGGGGGCGGGGCAGGGTGGGGGTGGGGCAGCTTTGGGGGTCCCGTTTCTCCCCCTGCCCCTCCCCCTCCCGTTCCCCTCCCCCGCGGCGCCCCCGGCCCCGTTTGTGGCCCCGGATGCAATGCTGGTGCCCGCAGCCCCCCCGGGACCCCCCCTTGGACCCTTCCTCCCCCTCCCCCTCCTCTTCTTCCTCCTCCTCCTCCTCCTCTTCCTCCCCCGAGCTCTCCGAGGAGCTCTCGTCGAACGCTCGCAGGCTTCTCGTAGATGCAGCAGCCTGCGGGCAACAAGGGGTTAAATTTGGGGGGGTCCTGGGGTTTTGGGGGGGGGGGGGGGTCCCCACCAGGGGGAATTGAGGGGAATTTGGGGAGGTTTTGGGGGTCCCTGGGGGGAATTTGGGGGTCCTCAGGGGGAATTGAGGGGAATTTGGGGGTCCCTGGGGGAATTTTGGGGTTCCTGAGAGGTAATTTGGGGTCCTTGGGGGGATTATTTGGGTCCCTGAGGGGGAATTTGGGGGTCCTTGGGAGGAGTTTTGGGGGTCCCTGGGGGGATTTTGGGGTCCTTGGGGTCCCTGGAGGTCCTTGGCGGGGAATTTGGGGTCCCCAGGGGGAATTGAGGGGGTTCTGGGGGGATTTTGGGGGTCCCTGGGGGTCCCTGGGGAGGTTTTGGGGGTCCCTGGGCGGGGGTTGGGGAGGTTTTGGGGGGGTCCCCAGGGGGGTTTGGGGGGAATTTTGGGGTCCCTGGGGGGGATTTTGGGGGTCCTTGGGGGACATTTTTGGGGACAATTTAGGACACTTTAGGGCCATTTTGGGACCATCTCAGGGCCATTTTGGGGCCATTTGGGGCCATTTTGAATCCATTTTGGAAATTTTGGGGTCTTTTTGGGACCATTTTGGAGCCATTTTGGGACCATTTTGGGTCCATTTTGGGGGCCATTTTTAGGACACTTTAGGGCCATTTTGGGACCATTTTTGGGACCATTTTGGGACCATTTTGGGGCCATTTTGGGACCATTTTTGGGGACATTTTTGGACCATTTTGGGACCATTTTTAGGTCCATTTTTGGGACCATTTTGGGACCATTTTGGGGCCATTTTTGGATCCATTTTTGGGACCATTTTTGGGGCCATTTTTGGGACCATTTTTAGAACACTTTAGGGCCATTTTTGGGCCATTTTGTGACCACTTTTGGGACCATTTTGGGCCCATTTTGGGGTCCATTTGGGACCATTTTTGGGACATTTTTGGGACCATTTTGGAGCCATTTTTGGACCATTTTTGGGGCCATTTTTGGGACCATTTTTGGGACCATTTTGGGGCCATTTTTGGGACCATTTTTGGGACCATTTTGGGGCCGTTTTTAGGACACTTTAGGGCCATTTTGGGACCATTTTTGGGGTCTTTTTGGGACCATTTTGGGGCCATTTTTAGGTCCATTTTTGGGACCATTTTGGATCCATTTTGGGACCATTTTTGGATCCATTTGGTGCCATTTTGGATCCATTTTGGGACCATTTTTGGGGCCATTTTGGGACCATTTTTGGGACCATTTTGGGACCATTTTTAGGACACTTTAGGGCCATTTTGTGACCATTTTTGGATCCATTTTGGAGCCATTTTTGGACCATTTTGGAACCATTTTTGGGACGTTTTTGGGGCCATTTTGGAGCCGTTTTGGGACCATTTTTGGGGCCATTTGGACCATTTTGGGACATTTTGGGGGCCATTTGGGACCATTTTGGGGCCATTTTTGGGACCATCTCAGAGCCATTTTTGGGACCATTTTGGATCCATTTTGGAAATTTTGGGGTCTTTTTGGGACCATTTTGGGGCCATTTTTGGACCATTTTGGGCCATTTTGGGACCATTTTTAGGACACTTTAGGGCCATTTTTGGACCATTTTTGGGGCCGTTTTTGGGGTGATTTGGGGCTATTTTGGGGACATTTTTGGGCCGTTTTGGGCCCCGTCTCTCACACTTGGAGGAGCGCCGGCCCAGGTGCTCGTTGTCCACGGTGTCGCTCGACCACTCGACCTTCTTGTCCGGCTTCCTCTTCCTCAGCTTCAGCGTCAGGCTGCGCTGCTCCTGGGGTCACCCAGGGGTCACCGGGGTCACCCAGGGGTCACCGGGGTCACCGGGGTCACCAGGATCACCCAGGGTCACCCAGGGTCACCCAAAGGGTCACTCAAGGGTCAACTCAGTGTCCCCAGGGGTCATTTTGGGGTCCCCAAAGGTCACTGGGGACCCTCAGGGACCCTTCCCAGTTCCCCACCCCCATTCCAGTTCCCCACCCCCATTCCCAGTTCCCCACCCCCATTCCCAGTTCCCATTCCCAGTTCCCCACCCCCATTCCCAGTATCCCCACCCCCATTCCCAGTATCCCCACCCCCATTCCCAGTATCCCCACCCCCATTCCCAGTTCCCCCACCCCCATTCCCAGTTCCCCATTCCCAGTTCCCCCACCCCCATTCCAGTTCCCCACCCCCATTCCCAGTATCCCCACCCCCATTCCAGTATCCCCACCCCCATTCCCAGTTCCCCACCCCCATTCCCAGTATCCCCACCCCCATTCCCAGTTCCCCACCCCCATTCCCAGTTCCCCACCCCCATTCCCAGTTCCCCCACCCCCCATTCCCAGTATCCCCACCCCCACTCCCAGTATCCCCACCCCCATTCCCAGTATCCCCACCCCCATTCCCAGTATCCCCACCCCCATTCCCAGTATCCCCCCCCCCCATTCCCAGTATTCCCCCCCCCCATTCCCAGTTCCCCACCCCCTCCCCCACTCGCGGCCCTCACCGGTTCAACGGTTCCGGTCTCGGTGACGGTGGCGGTGCCGCAGCCGCCGCTGTCGCGGCCTCCGCCATGGCCCCGGCGGGCTCCCGGTACCGGGAGGAGCCGTCCCGTTACTGGGAGGATCCGTCCCGTTACTGGGATGAGGAGGGGGGGCGGAACTGGGAAGGGCCGGGCCTCTCTCGCCGCCGCCCCCGGTGCTGCGGCCGACACCGCCCCCACTTCCGGATCGAGCGCTCACTTCCGGTCAGTGCAACAACGAATCCGGTCCCCTCCTGAGGGCACTTCCGGTGCACGGAATGCTGCGCGGCACTTCCGCCGTGCGGAAAGCGGGGGATTGTGGGAAAGGTACGGAGGGGCGGAGGGGACAAATCAAAGCTGGGGGCGATTCCGGGTGCTATAGAGGGGCTGGGGTCACTTTTGGGGGTCTCATAAATAAATTAAAAAAATAAAAATCCCATAAAATCACCCCAAATTTAGGGGGGGGGAAACGTTTTTATTCCTCCTGCAGCAAAAACGGTCCCCAAAAATCCCCCCTCAAAATAAAAAATAAAAACCTCTTAAAAAAAATCCCCAAAAATGCGAATTTTAGGAATCTTCCTTCTCCTGCAACCTGTGGGGAAAGAGGAGGGGAGAGGTTGGGGGAAATCTCGGGATTTTGGGGGAAAATTCCAGGGTTTTGGGCAAAGTAGGTTTGAGGGGAAGTGTCAGGATTTTGGTGTTTGTTTTAGGGGTATTTTTGGGCTATTTTCAGATTATTTTGGGTTTATTTTTGGGTTATTTTGGGGCTGTTTCTGGGTTATTTTCGGGTTTTTGGGAAGTTATTTTGGAGATATTTCAAAGTATTTTTGGAGTCATTTTTGGGGTTATTTTGGGGCTGTTTCAGGGTATTTTTCAGGGTTTTTGGGAAGTTATTTTGGAGATATTTCAAAGTATTTTTGGAGTCATTTTTGGGGTTATTTTAGGACTGTTTCTGGGTTATTTTCGGGTTATTTTGGGGCTGTTTCTGGGTTATTTTCGGGTTTTTGGGAGGCTATTTTTGGGTTATTTCGGAGATATTTCAAAGTATTTTTGGAGTCATTTTGGGGTTATTTTGGGGCTGTTTCAGGGTATTTTTCAGGGTTACTTTGGGGCTATTTCGAGGTTATTTTGGGGCTATCTCAGGGTATTTTTGGGGTTATTCTGGGGCAGTTTTGGGGTTATTTTGGGGCTATTTCAGGGTATTTTTGGGGGTTATTCTGGGGCAGTTTTGGGGTTATTTTGGGGCTATTTCAGGGTATTTTTGGGGTTATTCTGGGGCAGTTTTGGGGTTATTTTAGGACTGTTTCTGGGTTATTTGGGGGCTGTTTTGGGGGTTATTTTGGGGCTGTTTTGGGGGTTATTTTGGGGCTGTTTTGGGGGTCATTTTCGGGTTTTTGGGAAGTTATTTTGGAGATATTTCAAAGTATTTTTGGAGTAATTTTGGGGTTATTTTGGGGCTATTTCAGGGTATTTTTGGGGTTATTCTGGGGCAGTTTTGGGGTTATTTTAGGACTGTTTCTGGGTTATTTTCGGGTTATTTTGGGGCTGTTTCTGGGTTATTTTCGGGTTATTTTGGGGCTGTTTCTGGGTTATTTTCGGGTTTTTGGGAGGCTATTTTTGGGTTATTTTGGAGACATTTCAAAGTATTTTTGGAGTCATTTTTGGGTTATTTTGGGGCTGTTTCAGGGTATTTTTCAGGGTTACTTTGGGGCTATTTCGAGGTTATTTTGGGGCTATTTCAGGGTATTTTTGGGGTTATTCTGGGGCAGTTTTGGGGTTATTTTGGGGCTGTTTCAGGGTATTTTTCAGGGTTACTTTGGGGCTATTTCGAGGTTATTTTGGGGCTATTTCAGGGTATTTTTGGGGTTATTCTGGGGCAGTTTTGGGGTTATTTTGGGGCTGTTTCAGGGTATTTTTCAGGGTTACTTTGGGGCTATTTCGAGGTTATTTTGGGGCTATTTCAGGGTATTTTTGGGGTTATTCTGGGACAGTTTTGGGGTTATTTTAGGACTGTTTCTGGGTTATTTGGGGGCTGTTTTGGGGGTTATTTTGGGGCTGTTTTGGGGTTATTTTGGGGCTGTTTTGGGGGTCATTTTCGGGTTTTTGGGAAGTTATTTTGGAGATATTTCAAAGTATTTTTGGAGTAATTTTGAGGTTATTTTGGGGCTATTTCAGGGTATTTTTGGGGTTATTCTGGGGCAGTTTTGGGGTTATTTTAGGACTGTTTCTGGGTTATTTGGGGGCTGTTTTGGGGGTTATTTTGGGGCAGTTTTTGGGTTATTTGGGGGCTGTTTTAGGGGTTATTTTGGGGCTGGTTTTGGGTTATTTTGGGGCAGTTTTTGGGTTATTTTGGGGCTGTTTTGGGCTCTCACCTGCAGCGGGGGCAGGTGTAGAACACCGTCTGTCCCTCATCGGCCGAGCGCATCTGCCGGGTGTGGAACCACATCCCCTCGTGCCCGCACCTGGGGCAGCGCCTGTCCACCTGGGGCACCCAAAAATCCCCTTTATTCACCCCAAAAATGCTTTATTCACCCCCAAATCCCCTTTATTCACCCCAAAAATCCTTTATTCACCCCAAAATCCCCTTTATTCACCCCAAAAATCCCCTTTATTCACCCCAAAAATTCCCAAAATTCCACCTTTCCCCCCCAAAATTCCCGATTTTCCAGCATTAAACCCCCTCCAAAAAAAAAAAATTCCTTTTTTTTCCCCTTCCCCCTGAATTTCAGGGATTTTCCCCCAATTCCCATGAAATTTTTTTGGGAATTTCCCCAATCCCAACAAATTTTTTGAGGAATTTCCTCAATCCCAACAATTTTTTGAGGAATTTCCTCAATCCCAACAAATTTTTTGAGGAATTTCCTCAATCCCAACAAATTTTTTTGGGAATTTCCTCAATCCCAACAAATTTTTTGAGGAATTTCCTCAATCCCAATGAATTTTTTTGGGAATTTCCTCAATCCCAACAAATTTTTTGAGGAATTTCCCCAATCCCAACAAATTTTTTGAGGAATTTCCTCAATCCCAACGAATTTTTTGAGGAATTTCCTCAATCCCAACAAATTTTTTTGGGAATTTCCCCAATCCCAATGAATTTTTTTGGGAATTTCCCCAATCCCAACAAATTTTTTTGGGAATTTCCTCAATCCCAACAAATTTTTGGAGGAATTTCCCCAATCCCAACAAATTTTTGGAGGAATTTCCTCAATCCCAACGAATTTTTTTGAGAAATTTCCTCAATCCCAACAAATTTTTTGGGGAATTTCCTCAATCCCAACGAATTTTTTGAGGAATTTCCCCAATCCCAACGAATTTTTTGAGGAATTTCCCCAATCCCAACGAATTTTTTTGGGAATTTCCTCAATCCCAACGAATTTTTTGAGGAATTTCCTCAATCCCAACGAATTTTTTGAGGAATTTCCTCAATCCCAACAAATTTTTTGAGGAATTTCCTCAATCCCAACAAATTTTTTGAGGAATTTCCTCAATCCCAACGATTTTTTTTGGGAATTTCCTCAATCCCAACCAATTTTTTGAGGAATTTCCCCAATCCCAACAAATTTTTTGAGGAATTTCCTCAATCCCAACAAATTTTTTTGGAATTTCCTCAATCCCAACGAATTTTTGGGGGAATTTCCCCCATCCCAATAAATTTTTTTGGGAATTTCCTCAATCCCAACAAATTTTTTGAGGAATTTCCCCCAATCCCAACAAATTTTTTGAGGAATTTCCCCAATCCCAACAAATTTTTGGAGGAATTTCCTCAATCCAAACCAAATTTTTTTGGGAATTTCCCCAATCCCAGTGAATTTTTGGGGAATTTCCCCAATCCCAACAAATTTTTTCGGGAATTTCCTCAATCCCAACAAATTTTTGAGGAATTTCCCCAATCCCAACAAATTTTTTGAGGAATTTCCTCAATCCCAAAAAATTTTTTGAGGAATTTCCCCAATCCCAACGAATTTTTTTGGGGAATTTCCTCAATCCCAACGATTTTTTGAGGAATTTCCTCAATCCCAACAAATTTTTGAGGAATTTCCCCAATCCCAACAAATTTTTTGAGGAATTTCCTCAATCCCAACGATTTTTTGAGGAATTTCCCCAATCCCAACAAATTTTTTTGGGAATTTCTCCAATCCCAACGAATTTTTTTGGGAATTTCCTCAATCCCAACAAATTTTTTGAGGAATTTCCTCAATTTTTTGGGGAATTTCCTCAATCCCAACAAATTTTTGGAGGAATTTCCCCCATCCCAATAAATTTTGGGGGGGGGGTTTCCCTCAGATTCGATGAAATTTTGGGGATTTTCCCGAATTTCCAAGGGATTTTTAAAAAAAACATTTTCCCCGTTTCCCGCCTTTTTTTTTTGGCGGGAATCCCGGGCCCTGCCCCTCCCCCCCCCCTCCCCTCACCGTGGGTCCCTCCTGAGGCGAAGCTCCGCCCCCGCCCCGCCCCCCAGCGGCCAGAGCGTTGAAGTGCAGGGAGCTCCTGAGGGTGCTGCCCTCGAAATCTGAGGGAAAAAACGGGAAATTTGGGAAAATTGGGGATTTCGGGGGGGTCGGGGGTGGAGTTTGGGGGATTTGAAGCGATTTTTTGGGGTTTTTTGGGGGATTTGAAGCGATTTTTTGGGGTTTTTTGGGTGGAATTTGGGGGATTTGAAGTGACTTTTTGGGGGGTTTTGGGTGGAATTTGAAGCAATTTTTGGAGTTTTTTTTGGGTGGAATTTGGGGGATTTAAAGCAATTTTTTGGGTTTTTTTTGGGTGGAATTTGGGGGATTTGAAGCGATTTTTTGCGGTTTTTTGGGTGGAATTTGGGGGATTTTTTGGGTGGAATTTGGGGGTTTGAAGCGATTTTTTTGGGTTTTTTGGGTGGAATTTGGGGGATTTGAAGCGATTTTTTGGGGCAATTCTGCCCTGGAAATCTGTAAGGGAAAATTTTGGGCACTTTTGGGGCAGGATTTGGGGGATTTGAAGTAATTTTTTGGGGTTTTTTGGGTGGAATTTGGGGGATTTTTTGGGTGGAATTTGGGAGATTTAAAGCGATTTTTTTTTGAGGTTTTTGAGTGGAATTTGGGGGATTTAAAGCGATTTTTTGGGGGGGTTTGGGTGGAATTTTGGGGGATTTGAAGCGACTTTTGGGGGATTTTTGGGTGGATTTTGAAGCAATTTTTTGGGGGTTTTTTGGGTGGAATTTGGGGGATTTTTCAGGTGAAATTTGGGGGATTCGAAGCAATTTTTTGGAGGTTTTTGAGTGGAATTTTGGGAGATTTGAAGCGATTTTTGGGGGTTTTTGGGTGGAATTCGAAGCAATTTTTTGGAGGTTTTTGAGTGGAATTTTGGGGGATTTGAAGCGATTTTTTGGGGTTTTTTGGGTGGAATTTGGGGGATTTTTTGGGTGGAATTTGGGGGATTTAAAGCGATTTTCTTTGAGGTTTTTGAGTGGAATTTTGAGGGATTTAAAGCAATTTTTGTGGGGGTTTTGGATGGAATTTGGGAGATTTGAAGCAATTTTTTGGGGGGTTTTGGGTAGAATTTGGGGGGTTTGAAGAAATTTTTTGGGGGTTTTTGGGTGGAATTTGAAGCGATTTTTTGGGGGTTTTTGGGTGGAATTCGAAGCGATTTTTTGGGGTTTTTGAGTGGAATTTGAAGAATTTTTGGGGGTTTTTGGGTGGAATTTGAAGCAATTTTTGGGAGGTTTTTGGGTGGAATTCGAAGCGATTTTTTGGAGGTTTTTGAGTGGAATTTGGGGGATTCGAAGCGATTTTTGGGGGGTTTTTGGGTAGAATTTGGGGGATTTGAAGCAATTTTTTGGCGGTTTTTGGGTGGAATTCGAAGCAATTTTTTGGAGGTTTTTGGGTGGAATTTGGGGGATTTTTTGGGTGGAATTTAAGGGATTTAAAGCGATTTTTTTTAGGTTTTTGAGTGGAATTTGGGGGATTTAAAGCGATTTTTTTTTGAGGTTTTTGAGTGGAATTTGGGAGATTTAAAGCAATTTTTTGGGGCGTTTTTGGGGCAATCCTGCCCTGGATTTTAGAGTTTTTTTAGGGATCTTTTTGGGGTTTTTTCCCCCCCAAACCTGAGCAGCGGAGGCTGAAGCCGCAGCGGGGGCAGAGCACGGAGCTGGGGGCGCCGGGCCGGGGCAGCACCGAGCCGCACTCGGGGCAGAATTCCAGGCGGGATTGGAACCAGGACTGCGGGGGCTGCATGTCCTGGGGGGGACAAAAAACCTCAAAATCCCCAAAAATACCGAAATTTACCCCAAAAATCCCTCCCAAAACCTCAAAATCCCCAAAGATCCCTCCCAAAAATACCGACATTTACCCCAAAAATCCCTCCCAAAACCTCAAAATCCCCAAAAATCCCTTCCAAAAATATCGAAATTTACCCCAAAACCTCTAAAATCCCTCCCCAAAAATAGCGAAATTTACCCCCAAATCTCAAAAATATCAAGATTTACCCCAAAACCTCAAAAATCCCTCCCAAAACCTCAAAATCCCCAAAAATCCCTCACAAAAATACCGACATTTAACCAAAAACCTCAGAAATCCCTCCCAAAAATATCGAAATTTACCCCAAAAATCCCTCCCAAAAATATCGAAATTTACCCCAAAATCCCCAAAAATCCCTCCCAAAACCTCAAAATCCCCAAAAATCCATCCCAAAAATACCGACATTTACCCCAAAAATCCCTCCCAAAAATACCGAAATTTGCCTCAAAAATCCCTCCCGAAAATATCGAAGTTTACCCCAAAACCTCAAAAATCCCTCCCAAAAATCCCAAAATTTACCCCAAAAATCCCTCCCCAAAATATCGAAATTTACCCCAAAACCTCAAAAATCCCTCACAAAATATTGACATTTACCCCAAAAAATCCCTCCCAAAAATACCGACATTTACCCCAAAATCCCCCAAAAATCCCTCCCAAAACCTCAAAATCCCCAAAAATCCCTCCCAAAAATACCGAAATTTACCCCAAAACTTAAAAAATCCCTCCCAAAATATTGACATTTACCCAAAAAATACCGACATTTACCCCAAAAATCCCTCCCAAAAATACCGACATTTACCCCAAAAATCCCTCCCAAAACCATCGAAATTTACCCCAAAACCTCAAAATCCCCTCCCAAAAATATCAAAATTTAACTCCAAAAATCCCTCCCAAAAATATCAACATTTACCTCAAAATCCCCAAAAATCCCTCCCAAAAATAGCGAATTTTACCCCAAAACCTCAAAAATCCCTCCCCAAATATTGACATTTACCCCAAAAATACCGACATTTACCCCAAAAATCCCTCCCCAAAATACCGAAATTTACCCAAAAATCCCTCCCAAAAATATCGAAATTTACCCAAAAATCCCTCCCAAAAAATATCGAAATTTACCCCAAAATCCCCAAAAATCCCTCCCAAAAATATCGAAATTTACCTCAAAATCCCCAAAAATCCCTCCCAAAATACCGACATTTACCTCAAAATCTGAAAAATCCCCAAAAATCCCTCCCAAAATAATCAAAATTTAACCCCAAAACCTCAAAAATCCCTCCCAAAAATATCGAAGTTTACCCCCAATTCACCCCGAAATTCATCGCCTAAAAATCCTGGAATTTGTCCCAAAAATCCTCCCACAAAATCCTGGAATTTAGCCCAAAATTCCCCCCACAAAATAATGAAATTTACCCAAAAATCCTGAAATTTATCCCAAAAATCCCCTCACAAAAAAAAATATTTATCCAAATTTCCCCCCCCAAAAATCTTAAAATTTATCCCAAAATTCCCCCCCACAAGATAATTAAATTTATCCAAAATTTCCCACAAAATCCTGGAATTTATCCCAAAATTCCCCCCCACAAAATAACGAAGTTTACCCAAATTTACCCCCAAAAATCCTGAAATTTACCCAAAAAATCCCCCAAAAAATCCGGAATTTTACCCCCAATCCCCCCCCAAAATCCCCCAAACCCCCCGAAATTCCTCCAAAATCCCCAAACTCACCCCAAAACTTCTTTCGGATCCTCCCCAAACCCCCAAATTCGCCCCCAAAATCCCCAAAATTCACCCCAAAATCCGCCCCTCCCCCACCTCCTCCGGGAGCCGCCTCAGCGCGCGCGGGAAACTCCGCAGGCCCCGCCCCCTTCCCTTCAACGTCACTTCCGCTCCCTCAGCGCGCCGCGACCCGCCCCTAATGAACCCCGGGAGGGGACAAGCGCTTAATTAATCCCTAACTAATTAATTAATGAGTTAATTACCCGAAGAGGCGCGGTTTAAAGTGGGTGTGGCCTCCGCGCCGCCTCATTTGCATCTCCAAAGCTCCTTGGCGCGCTCCCATTGGTCCGATCCAAACCTAACGGGGCGTGGCTTTCCCGCCGTTGCCATGGAGACGTTTCCGGTGCGCCCGACCGGAAGTGGCGGCGCTACCGGGAGGCGCCGCCGGTACCGGGTGTTTAGGGGGGGGGGGGAGGAACCGGGGCTGGATTTGGGGGAATTTTGGGGGAATTTGGGGGAATTTGAGGAGATTTCAGGGTTTGGGGAAAGCTCCGGGAGCTCCCGAGAGGCGGCGGGGCCGGCGGAGCGCGGGGCGGCCTCGGGCGGGTCCGGAGCGGCCTCTGGGGCCTGGTTGGGGTGAGGGGAAGAGGCACCGGAAAGGGGTTGGGGGAGAGGATTTTGAGGGAAAATTTGGATTTTTTGGGGTTTTTTTGGCGAGCTGGGGAGAAATCGGGGTGGGGTTTGGGGTTGGGGGGGTCTGGGGATTTTTTGGGATTTTTTTTGGGGATTTTTGGGGGGTTTAAATTATTTTTTGGGGGATTTGTTTTGGATTTTTGGGGGGGTTTAAATTATTTTTTGGGGGATTTTTTTGGATTTTTGGGGGGGTTTAAAATTATTTTTTGGGGGATTTTTTTTGGATTTTTGGGGGGTTTAAATTATTTTTTGGGGGATTTGTTTTGGATTTTTGGGGGGTTTAAATTATTTTTTGGGGGATTTTTTTTGGATTTTTGGGGGGGTTTAAATTATTTTTTGGGGGATTTTTTTTTGGATTTTTTGGGGCATTTTAATTATTTTTTGGGATTTTTTTTTGGATTTTTGGGGGGGTTTAAATTATTTTTTGGGGGATTTTTTTGGATTTTTGGGGAGGTTTAAATTATTTTTGGGGGGATTTTTTTTGGATTTTTTGGGGGGTTTAAAATTATTTTTTGGGGGATTTTTTTTGGATTTTTGGGGGGTTTTAAATTATTTTTTGGGGGATTTTTTTTGGATTTTTGGGGGGGTTTAAATTATTTTTTGGGGGATTTTTTTTGGATTTTTGGGGGGTTTTAAATTATTTTTTGGGGGATTTTTTTTTGGATTTTTGGGGGGTTTAAATTATTTTTTGGGGGATTTTTTTTTGATTTTTGGGGGGTTTTAAATTATTTTTGGGGGGGATTTTTTTTTTGGATTTTTGGGGGGGTTTAAATAATTTTTTGGGGGATTTTTTTTGGATTTTTGGGGGGGTTTTAAATTATTTTTTGGGGGATTTTTTTGGGATTTTTTGGGGAGGTTTAAAATTATTTTTGGGGGATTTTTTTTGGGATTTGAGGGGGTTTTAATTATTTTTTGGGGAGCTTCGTTGGGGTTTTTTTAAAGGGAATTTTTGGGGGTTTTAAGCTTTTTTTGGGGGGGATTTTTTGGTGTTTTTTAGATCATTTTTATGGGGGTTTTTTTCACTTTTTCCTTTTATTTTTGGTGTTTTTTGTTTTGTTTTTAGGATTTCACCAGAACCTCCCCCAAGGACCGGACCCTTCCTGGGAGAAGCTGCAAATTCCCGAATTTTCACCCAAAAAACCAAAAAAATTTGGGAATTTTCAGGGAAGGTCTCGGAGAACGGGGGGGGAGGGGGGAACCCCAGCGACCCCCCTCCCCCTGGAGCCGGGCAGCACCAGGTAAAATCTGAATTTTTACCCCAAAAAATCCCCAAAAATGGTAAAAAACCAGGAATTTTGGGAAGGTTGGGGGTGATTTTCCTTAAAATTCGGGGTTTTCTTCATCAAAATCTGAATTTTTGGGGTTTTTCTTCATCAAAATCGATTTTTTGGGGGTATTTTTGCCCAAAATTTGGGGGTTTTCCCATCAAAATCTGAATTTTTGGGGTTTTTCTTCATCAAAATCGATTTTTTGGGGGTATTTTTGCCCAAAATTTGGGGGTTTTCCCATCAAAATCTGAATTTTTGGGGTTTTTCTTCATCAAAATCGATTTTTTGGGGTATTTTTGCCCAAAATTTGGGGGTTTTTCATCAAAATCTGAATTTTTGGGGTTTTTCTTCATCAAAATTGATTTTTTTGGGGTATTTTTGCCCAAAATTTGGGGGTTTTCTCATCAAAATCTGAATTTTTGGGGTTTTTTTTTCCATAAAAATCTGAATTTTTTTAGTGCTTTTGTCCAGAACTTGGGGGTTTTCCCATCAAAATCTGAATTTTTGGGGTTTTTCTTCATCAAAATCGATTTTTTTGGGGTATTTTTGCCCAAAATTTGGGGTTTTCTTCATCAAAATCTGAATTTTTGGGGTTTTTCTTCATGAAAATCTGATTTTTAAATTTTTTTTGGTGCTTTTGTCCAGAATTTGGTGGTTTTTTTCTATCCAAATCTGAATTTTTTTTAGTGTTTTTGTCCAGAATTTGAGGGGTTTTTTTCACCAAAATCTGAATTTTTTTTGGTGTTTTTTTCCCAGAAATTTGGGGGTTAAAAATTGGGATTAATGAGGGAATTTTTTTGGAAAAAATTGGGAATTTGGGAAAAAGAAGGAGGAAAAAAATGGGAAAATTAAAAAAACCTGAAATAAAAACCCAGGAAAGCTCCAAAAAGATTTTTTTTTACCCAAAAAGTGAAGAAAAAAGAGGGAAAAAACCCCAAAATTGGGATTTTTTTGGGGGCGTTTCAGGAGATTTCGTCACTTGGCCGCTGCCCAAAATTGGGATTTTGCTGCTTCAGCTCCTCCAGCTGCAGCTGGAGCCGAGTTTTGGGGCAAAACTCCCGGATTTTGGGGCAAAAAATTGAGATTTTGGGGCAAAACTCGGAGGTTTTGGGTTAAAACTCGGAGATTTGGGGCAAAATTCGGAGGTTTTGGGTGAAAATTTGGAGGTTTTGGGGGTTAAAAATTGGAGATTTTGGATCCAAACTTCCGGATTTGGGGGATTTGGGACAAAACCGTCCAGGTTTGGGTCAAAACTCGTAAATTTCGGGTCAAAACTCGCAAATTTTGGGTCAAAACTTGCGGATTTTGGGTCAAAACTTGCGGATTTGGGGTCAAAACTTCCGGATTTTGGGTCAAAAATCAGCGATTTCGGGTCAAAACTTCCGGATTTTGGTCGGAACCTCCAGATTTTTGAAGCCAGCCCGGAATTTTGGGGCCAAATCCCCGGATTTTGGAGCCAAACCCCGCAGGTAATTCCCTCCCTCCCGATTTTTCCCCCCTAAATTTGATTTTTTTTCCCTTTTTTTCTCCTTTTTTCCTCCCTTTCCAGCTGCTTTTCCGGGGTTTTTTTGGGGGAAATTTTGGGTTTTTTTGGCAATTCTCCTTTTCTCTCCTTTTCCCGAGGTTTTCCCTTTGCCCCCCACCCTTTTGGATCCCATTTTTTGGGATAAATTCCTGCTTTTCCGGGTTTTTTCTGCTGTTTTTTTGCCCTTTAATTCCCTTTTTCCGCCGCTGACGTGGCCCGGGGCAGAGTTTAACCCTTCAGCTCCCGGAGGTTTTTTTTTTCCCCTTTTTCCTGTTATTTTTGGAGCTTTCTTGGTTTTTTTTTTCCCCAGTTTTTCCAGATTTTTTTAACCCTTTCATTCTCCTTCCCACTTTTTATTTCGGTTTTTTTTTCAGCTCTCCTGGGGTTTTTTTTTCCCTTTTTTGGGTTTTTTTTTCAGAGCAATCCTGGATTTTTTCCTGCCTTTTTCCTGGGTTTGTTATTTTTTTTTAATTTATTTTCCCTTCATTCCCCTCTTTTTCCCTTCCCTTTTCTCTCCCCTCTTTTTCTTTCCTTTTTTCTCTTTTTTCTCATTTTTTCTCCTCTTTTCTTCCTTTTTTCACCCCATTTTTTCTCCTTTTATCCTCCTTTTTTTCACTTTTTCCCCCATTTTTTCCTTTTTCCCATTTCCCCTTTTCCCCTCTTTTTCCTCCCCTTTTTCTCCCTTTTTCACCCCTTTTTGTCCTTTAATCCTCCAATTTTTCCCCTTTTTCTTTTTCCTTTTCCCCCATTTTCCCCCTTTTTTCTCTTCCCTCCCTTTTTTTTTCCCTTTTTTCTCCTTTTCTCCCCATTTTCTCCCCTTTTCCCCCATTTTTCCTCTTTTTTTCACCCTTTTCCCCCATTTTTTCCTTTTTTTTATCCTTTTCTCCCCATTTTCCCTGCTTTTTTCCCATTTCCCCCCCTTTTCTTCCCCTTTCCCCCCCTTTTTCCCCCATTTTTTCCCCTTTTTCCCTAATTCTTCCACTAATTTTTCCCCTTTTTTCCCCTTTTCCCCCCAATTTTTCCCCTTTTTTCCAATTTTCCCCCAATTTTTCCCCTAATTTTTCCCCTTCTTTCCCATTTCCCCCTAATTTTTCCCCTTTTTTCCCATTTTTCCCCCAATTTTTCCTCTTTTTTCCCCTTTTTCCCCCAAATTTTTCCTCTTTTTTCCCCCTTTTTCCCCATTTTCCCCCAATTTTTCCCCTTTTTTTCCCATTTTCCCCCAATTTTTCCTCTTTTTTCCCATTTCCCCCCCTTTTCTTCCCCTTTCCCCCCCTTTTTTCCCCAATTTTCCCTCTTTTTTCCCCTTTTTCCCCCAATTTTTCCCCTTTTTTTCCCACTTTCCCCCAATTTTTCCCCTTTTTTCCCATTTTTCACCCAATTTTTCCCATTTTTCCCCAATTTTTCCTCTTTTTTCCCCCTTTTTTCCCCCTTTTTTTCCCCCTCCTTATCCCCCAAACTCAGGGGAACATTTCATCTCCCAAATCCCCAAATTCCCTGAGGATTTGATCCCATTTTTTCCACCCTCTGGAGTGGAAAATCCTCTCTGGGTTAAAATTTTCCAGGATTGGACTCTGCCCTTGGGACTCTGTCATGGGAGGGGCAAAATTCCCTTTTTTCCAGCTTTATTGAAGGGAAAATTGGGTCATTTTTAACAGAATTTTTAGGAATTTTTAGGGATTTTTTTTTCCCCTCGGTGAGATTTGGGGTGGGATTCTCCAATTTCCTTTTATTTCTCATTTTTTCCCCTTTTTTAAAATCTTTCTTTCTCATTTTTCCATTTTTTTCTCTTTTTTTTCCTCATTTTTTCTCCTTTTTTTCTCCATTTTTCCCCATTTTTCCTTTTTTCTCTTTTTTTTTCCTTTTTCTCCTTTTTTCTCTTTTTTTTTGGGTTTTTTTCTTTTTCCTTTTTTCCTCATTTTTTCTTTTTTTTCTCATTTTTTTCCTTTTTTTCTCCTTTTTTTCTTTTTCCTTTTTTCCTAATTTTTTTCATTTTTTCCATTTTTCCCTTTTTTCCTTTTTTCCCCATTTTTTTCCTTTTATTAATTTTTTTTCTCATTTTCCCCTTTTTTTCTCATTTTCCTCATGTTTTTCCTTTTTCTTTCCAATTTTTTTCCTTTTTTTTCTCATAATTTTCTTTTTTTCTCATAATTTCCTCTTTTCTCATTTTCCCCCTCATTTTTAAAGCAATTTTGGGGCATTTTAAAGGGAATTTGAGGGAATTTCAGGGATTTTTTAGGAGTTTCCAATTTGCTTTTCCCCAGCTTCTTTTCCACTATTTTTCCATTATTTTTTTTTACCTTCTTTGGGATTTTTTTACCCCAAACCCACAAGATTTCAATTCCCCTTTTTAGAGGCCGTGGCTGCTTCGAGATTTCCTCTTCCTGGGGGGAAATTTTGGGGACAAAAAACGGAATTTTGGGGTCTGGAATTGGGGAATGGGAGCATTTTCAGTGCCCAGAATTTGGGATTTGTGGTTTTTTTTCTCTTTTTCATTTGGAAAACTCGTCAGTAATTTGGGAATTCTGGCTTTTCCCTGCCTGAAATTTGGGAATTCTGGCTTTTCCCTGCCTGAAATTTGGGAATTGGGGCTTTTATTTTGGTGCCCATAATTCAGGAAATGGGGATTTTCCTTCTCTGAAATTTGGAAAATCTGAATTTTTTTTTTTTTTTGGTGGCAATAACTTGGAAATTTTGTCTTTTCCTCACCTAAAACGTGGAAATCTTGATTTTTCCTCACTTGCCCTCACCCCCAACTTGGGAATTGTGACTTTTCCTCACTTGAAACATGGAAATCTTGATTTTTCCTCACTCTCAACTTGGAAATCTTGATTTTTGCTCACCCCCAATTTGGAAATTTTGACTTTTCCTCACCTGAAACTTGGGAATCTTGACTTTTCCTCACCCCCAACTTGGGAATTGTGAACTTTTCCTCACTCCCAACTCGGAAATCTTGATTTTTCCTCACCCCCAGTTTCGAAACTTTGACTTTTCCTCACCCAAAACTTGGAAATCTTGATTTTTCCTCACTTGCCCTCACCCCTAACTTGGAAATTTTGACTTTTCCTCACCCCCAGTTTGGAAACTTTGACTTTTCCTCACTTGAAATGGGGAAATCTTGACTTTTCCTCACTCCCAACTTGGAAACTTTGACTTTTCCTCACCCCCAACTTGAGAATTGTGACTTTTCCTGACCTGAAACTTGGGAATCTTGATTTTTCCTCACTTGCCCTCACCCCCAATTAGGGAATTTTGACTTTTCTTCACCCCCAGTTTGGAAACTTTGACTTTTCCTCACCCAAAACTTGAAAATCTTGACTTTTCCTCACCTCCAACTTGGAAATTTGACTTTTCCTCACCCCCAACTTGAGAATTGTGACTTTTCCTGACCTGAAACTTGGGAATCTTGACTTTTCCTCACTTGCTCTCACTCCCAATTAGGGAATTTTGACTTTTCCTCACCTGAAACTTGGGAATTGTGACTTTTCCTCACCCAAAACTTGAAAATCTTGATTTTTCCTCACCCAAAACTTGGAAATTTTGACTTTTCCTTACCTGAAACTTGGGAATTGTGACTTTTCCTCACCCTCAGTTTGGAAATTTTGACTTTTCCTCACCTAAAACTTGGAAATCTTGTCTTTTCCTCACCTAAAACTTGGAAATCTTGATTTTTCCTCACCCAAAACTTGAAAATTCTGGCTTTTCCTCACCCCCAACCTGGAAATCTTGACTTTTCCTCACCTGAAACGTGGGAATTTTGACTTTTCCTCACTTGGCCTCACCCCCAACTTGGAAATTTTGACTTTTCCTCACTCCCAACTTGAAAATCTTGACTTTTCCTCACTCCCAACTTGGAAACTTTGATTTTTCCTCACCTGAAACTTGGAAATCTTGACTTTTCCTCACCCAGTTTCGAAACTTTGACTTTTCCTCACCCCCAGTTTAGAAACTTTGACTTTTCCTCACCCCCAACTTGGAAATCTTGACTTTTCCTCAGCCCCAGTTTGGAAACTTTGACTTTTCCTCACCCCCAACTTGGAAATTTGACTTTTCCTCACTCCCAACTTGAGAATTTTGACTTTTCCTCACTTGCCCTCACCCCCAGTTTGGAAACTTTGGCTTTTCCTCACCTGAAACGTAGAAATTTTGATTTTTCCTCACCTGAAACTTGGAAATTTTGTCTTTTCCTCACCCCCAGTTTGGAAACTTTGACTTTTCCTCACCCAAAACTTGAAAATCTTGACTTTTCCTCACCCCCAACTTGGAAACTTTGACTTTTCCTCACCTGAAACTTGGAAACTTTGACTTTTTCTCACCCAAAACTTGAAAATTCTGACTTTTCCTCACCCCCAACTTGACAATTTTGACTTTTTCCCCACCTCCAACCCCAAACCCCCCACCTCCCTCTGCCATTTCCCAGATTTCCCCCCATCCCTAACCCCAAATTTTCTCCCTTTCCCCAGCCCCATGTGAAGGATGCTGAAGAAGACCAGCCTGGCTCTCGGGGGGGCCGCTCTTTTCCTGGCTTGGAACGGCCTCCTCCTCCTCTTCCTCTGGAGCCGCCCCGGCGCCCTGCCCGCCCCCCAGACCCCCCAAAACCCCTCGGGCTCGCGGCTGCTCCCGGCTCAGCTCCTCCAGCTGGCTCAGGACGCCGAGGCCGAGCTACGCCTGCAACGCGAGCTCCTCCTGCAGATCCAAAAATTCAGCCAGCGGCGCCAAAAAACGCCAAAACCGCCCCAAATCCCCATCCCCACCACCACAGAACCGACAGAACCGCCGGTGATCCCGGTGTTGGTGCTGGCTTGCGACCGTAGCTCGGTACGGCGTTGCCTGGATAAACTCCTCCGTTACCGCCCCAGCGCCCGGCGCTTCCCGGTCATCGTCTCTCAGGATTGCGGCCACGCCGAAACCGCCAAGGTCATCGCTTCTTACGGCCAAGCCGTGGCTCACATCCGCCAGCCGGACCTCAGCGACGTGCCGGTGCCGCCGGAACACCGAAAATTCCAGGGGTATTACAAAATCTCCCGGCACTACCGCTGGGCGCTGGGCCAGGTGTTCCGCACCTTCCGCTACCGCGCCGCCATCGTGGTGGAGGACGATTTGGAGGTGGCTCCGGATTTCTTTGAGTATTTCCAAGCGGTGCTGCCGTTGTTGCAAAGGGATCCCAGCCTTTGGTGCGCCTCGGCTTGGAACGATAACGGCAAAGAGGCTTTGGTGGACGCCGGCAGGGCCGAGCTGCTGTACCGCACCGATTTCTTCCCCGGTTTGGGTTGGTTGTTGTTGGCCGAGCTTTGGGATGAGTTAGAACCCAAGTGGCCGGCGGCTTTTTGGGACGATTGGATGAGGCAGCCGGAGCAGCGGCGAGGCCGTTCTTGCGTCCGGCCCGAGGTGTCCAGGACGATGACTTTTGGTCGTAAAGGCGTCAGCCACGGGCAGTTCTTCGATCAGTACCTGAAGTTCATCAAACTCAACGACCGCTTCGTGCCTTTCACCCAAATGGACCTTTCTTACCTCAAAAAGGACGAATACGAACGTTTCTTCCTCCAGCAGGTTTATTCCGCCCCTGAAGTGAAGCTGGAGGAACTCCAGAAAGAGGTTGGGAAGGATTTAGGAGCTGTCAGGCTTCAATATCGGGGTCGGGATTCTTTCAAGGCTTTGGCCAAAGCTTTGGGTTTGATGGACGATCTCAAATCCGGCGTCCCCCGCGCCGGCTACCGCGGCATCGTCAGCTTCGTCTGCCGCGGCCGCCGCGTCTTCCTGGCCCCCCCCTCGGACTGGACGGGTTACGACCCCTCCTGGAGCTGATTTTGGGGGAGATTTTTCCCATTTTCGGCATTTTCGGGGCCTGCTGGGGTGGAGCGGAGCTTGGGAACGGGGGGGTGGATTTTTACAGAATAAAAAAAAAAAAATAAGGTGGAGAAATGAGGGAGTCTCCCCCCCTCCCACCACTAAGAATTGAAGGTTTGCATCACTGCCACTCCCATCGGTTTCATGCCTACATTCCAGTGTTTTAAAAGCCCCTAAATTTGGCTTTTTTGGGGGGGGCGGGTTTGGCATTCGAGGGGGCTCAGCGTGGCTCAAACGGGGCGGGGGTTTTTTTCCAGAATAAAAGGTGAGAAATGAGGGATTCTCCCCACAATTCCAGGTTTGTTCGGCTGACACGTCCGTCCGAATTTCACCCCAAAATTCAGGAGTTCGAAAAGTCCCTTTTTGGGCTTTAATTCGGCTTTTTTTTGCGAGGCATCCGGTGAGGATCGACAGCGAGATTTGGCAGCGCTCAGGCTCCACCTAGCGTTGCTGACATCCCCAAGTCTCTAAACTTGATTAAACCGCTTCCAGTCCAGCCGGGAATAATGCCCGGTGCCGCCTCCAGGCGGGAGGAATTTCCCAAGGAAACTTTTGGAACAGGATCCCTTGTTTTTACAAGGAAACGCTGGCACGGAATCCCTTCAGGGAACAGGCCCGGAGTCCCTTCCACGACTCTGGAGGGGCTTCCCTCGGGCTCGGGGTCTCTCCCAGGCGTCCTGCCGGGCCTGCGGGGGGGTCCCTGCTCCATCCCGGACTCACCCACAGCGGTTTCTCGGCCTCCTGCCCGGTCTGGGACGCTCCAGACCCGGTTCGGATTCCTCTGGGCCCCGTCCCTCTCCCGCCATTTTGTCTCCCCCTCAGAGAGCCCCCCCCCTTTTATATACCCCGTGCAGATCCCACCCCTCGCTACCATTGGCTAAGTTTTTCCCGCCCAAAGCGCAGCTCTCATTCTGATTAGCCGAATCTCCTGTCACTCCTTTTTTCTCCGGGCGCTGATTGGCCAGCCTTGTGCCCTCAGAGCAGTGGTTCCCGTGGCCGGTGGCGGTGCAGGTTGTGCAGGTCTGGTTTTGTTATATTTTTTCATTTCTTTTCATGCTGGTTATTAAATTCCTCTGCTTTTTCCCCCTCCCCTTTGGTCCCCTTGTGTCCCTTGCCCTGCTCCAAGTGCTCCCAGTTTGCCCGACAAGGCTGGAGCAGCCGGGGATGGAGAGGAGGAGGAGGAGGAGGAGGAGGAGGAGGAGGAGGAGGAGGAAGAGACCCCTCACTCCATCCCATCAGAGAGGATGGAGTGGGGAGACTCCCAGCCCCCCAAAATCATGATAAAAAAAGGGATTTTGGGCAGCGTCAGTCTCTAAAAATCCCAGGGAAAGAGGATTTGGGAAATCCCAGAGCCTCAAAATCCAAGGAAAAAAAAGGGAATTGGGAATTGAGAATGTCCAGATCCCCAGATTTTGGGTACAGGGGGGGTCTGGGCACGCCCAGCCCCCGAAAATCCCAGGAAGAGGGGGGTTTGGGAAATCCCAGAGCTCAAAAATTCCAGGAACAGGGGGGTTTGGGAAATCCCAGACCCCCAAATTCCTGGAAGAAGAGGAATTCGGCCACACCCAACCCCCAAAATCTCGGAAAAGGGGGAAAACCCCGGAAAGAAAACCAACTCGGGGCAACACCCTTCCCCTAAAATTCCAAAAAAATCCCAATAAAACGGAACTGAACTCGTTGACCCCCTGGATCCCCACATCCCCAAAGATCCAGGGAACCCCAAACCCCAACCCCGCGGCTCCAGGACCCCCCCAAACCCCCCCGTGGACCTTCCCCCCAAACTCCGGGCAGGGTCAGGGCCAGCAGCAGCAGCCCCGGGAGGCTCCGCGCTCCACCCGCGGCCCCTCGGGGCACCGGGAAATTGGGAAGGGCCGGAGGGGCTCCCAGAAAAGCCGCGGGGAACTGGGGGGACCGGGAGTGGGGGAGCAGCACCCCGAAAATGGCTCAGCCAATGGGAGCGCGGCGTGTCTGTTGCGTCACGGGTTGCCGGGTAGAGCCCTCAAAAAACGGGCGCCCTAAAAAATTGCGGCCAATCAGAGCGCGGCGCGCTGGTGACTCATTGGGTGCTGGGAAGAGCCCCTGGAGAACGGGCCGCAAACAGCAGCGGCCAATCGGAGCGCGCCATGAACACCTCCAGCCAATCAGCGCGGGTCGAATACCAACCCCAGCCAATCCAAACGAGTCTAAAAACCACGCCCGACCAATCAGAGCGCGCGTGGCCGATGACCCCGCGGCGCTGGGCGCTGGCGCTCGCAGTGCAGCGCGGCCGCTCCGGGGCCATGGGGCGAGCGGCGGCAGCCGGGGCCGTACTGGTGGCACTGGTGGTGCTGGGAGCGCCCCCGGCTGCGGGCGCGGAGCTCTCGGGTCAGCGGGGGCGGGAGGCGCTGGGGCCGGGGGGAGAAGGGGAAAAGGGGAAAAGGGGGGAGCCCGGGATGGGAGCGGGGGAGGAGGAGGAGGAGGAGGAGGAGGAGGAGGGGACCCCCCGAAGGAAGAGCGGGAGGGGCTGAGGGTCGGGGGAAGGCGAGGGAGGGGTGGGAGAGGGTGGGGAAGTGGGGAAAAGGGGAGGGTGGGACCCCAAACTGAGCGGGGGATGGGGGGATTGAGTTCCAAAGGGTGGGAAAGGGAGAAAAGGGGGGAACGGGACCCCCAAAGTGATTTGGGGAGCGGCTGGGAGGTGGGAGGGGAGGGGATGGGAAAGGGGAAATGGGGGGGAAGGGTGGGAAAGAGGAAGCGGCAGCGCGGGCGGGAGGGACCCGCGGCGGCCGTGGGGCACAGGGGGTGCGGAGCGGGGATCCGGGGGGGGACAGGGGGCTCTGGGGGTGCTGGGGGGGGACAGGGGGCTCTGGGGGCGCTGGGGGGGCGGCCCCTGACCGGTGTCCGGCACACCCAGGGATGTTCCAGCGTATGGCAAAGCACGAGTGTCACTTCATTAACGGCACGGAGAAGGTGAGGTACGTGGACAGGCAAATCTACAACCGGGAGCAGTTCGTGATGTTCGACAGCGACGTGGGGCACTACGTGGGGAACACGCCCTGGGGGGAGAAACAGGCCGGTACTGGAACAGCCAACCGGATTTACTGGAGTACAGACGGGCTTCGGTGGACACGGTCTGCCGGCACAACTACAAGGTGATCACCCCGTTCAGCGTGGAGCGCAGAGGTGAGCGTGGAGCGCGTCCCCTCGGCCCTGCCCTGGCAATGACCCTGGAGCCCCTCAAACCCTCCCTGGAAACCACCCAGAGCCTCAGCCCTCCCTGGGCCCCATCCCCGGCACCTCCCAGTCCATCCCAGTCCCTCCCAGTCCATCCCAGTCTCACCCAGTGCTCCCCCCGCGTGTCCATCCCCGGCCGTGTGTGGAGCTGACGCCTCTCAGCCAATCAGAGCGCGAGTTGCTGATGACTCATCAGTTGCCAGGCAGACCCGCAGCGCCGAGCGCCCCGCGCGGGGACTCGGCCTCCCAGCGCCGCGCGCTTCATTCCCAGTTCATCCCAGTTCATTCCCAGTCCATCACAGTCACTCCCAGTCCCTCCCAGTCCCTCCCAGCCCCTCCCAAGCCCACAAAACCCCTCCCCTCTCTCTCCCAGTCCCCCCCAGCTGATCCCAGTCTGTCCCCTCTCTCTCCCAGTCCCCCCCAGCTGATCCCAGTCTGTCCCCTCTCTCTCCCAGTGCTCCCCAGCGTTTCCATCTCGCTGCTGCCCTCGAGCTCCCAGCCCGGCCCCGGCCGCCTGCTCTGCTCCGTGATGGATTTCTACCCTGCCCAGATCCGGGTGAGGTGGTTCCAGGGCCAGCAGGAGCTCTCGGGGCACGTGGTGGCCACCGACGTTGTCCCCAACGGGGACTGGACCTATCAGCTGCTGGTGCTGCTGGAAACGCCGCCCCGGCGCGGGGTCACCTACACCTGCCAGGTGGAGCACGTCAGCCTGGAGCAGCCCCTGAGCCGGCACTGGGGGTACGGGGGAGCCGCTGGGCCGGGCCGGCAGAGGCACTGGGATGTGCTGGGAGCAACTGGGAGGGAGCTGGGGAGAGCCCGGGTGGAACTGGGAGAGGGGCTGGGGGCTGTGGAAGGGCGGAGCAGGAGTTTGGAGGGGGGCTGGGGAGGGTGGGATGGGGTTCCGGGGGTGCTGGGGAGGGTGGGATGGGGTTCCGGGGGCGCTGGGGGGGCGCTGGGAGGGAGTTTGGGGGTGCTGGGTGTGACTGGGAGGGATGGGAGTGAGCCTGGAGGGGCTGGGAGGAGCTGGGGGATGGGAAAGCGGGGCTGGGATGAGGTTGGTTGTGCTGGGAAGAGACTGGGAGGGGTCTGGGTGAGTCCTGGAGGGGCTGGGAAGGGACCGGGAGAGGCTTTGGGGGTCCTGGGGGGCAACTGGGAGGGGGCTGTGGGATCCTGAGAGGGACAGGAGGGGCTTTGGGGGGTCCTGGGGAGGCCGGGAAGGGATTGGGAGGAGGTTTCAGGGGGTCCTGTGTGGGCTGGGGGAGAATGGGGAGGGAGCTTGGAGGGGCCTGGGGTGTCTGTGAGAGGTTTTGGGGGGTCCTGACCCCTGCGGACCCCCCCAGAGATGCCGCCGGACGCCGCCCGCAGCAAGATGCTGACGGGGATCGGGGGCTTCGTGTTGGGCTTCGTCTTCCTGGCGCTGGGGCTCGGCTTCTGCCTGCGCAGGAAGGTGAGGGGGGGTCCCCGGGGGTGGTGTCCCCCCCTCCCCCCGGAGCGTGTGTGCTCCCCCCGGGGCCCCCCAGCCCGGGGTCACCCCCTTTTCTCTGCCCACAGAGCTCCTGAGCCAGCAGCAGCCGCAGCCCCTCCCCGTGGCCTCGGGCCCGGCCGGGACCCCCCCGCTCTGTCCCCGCGCTGATTTTGGGGGGGGTCGTGTGTCCCCCCCAGCCCCGCTGGCACTCTGGCCCTGCCCGGCTGCTCCCAGTGTTCCCAGTAAAGCTTCCCAGTTCAGCCCAGTGCCGTTCATGGGGAGCGGGAGGGGGGGAGGAAGGAGGAGGAGCCGGGGGGAGGAACCTCCTGCTTGTCCCCGTGTCCCCCAGAGCTTTGGGTGTCCCCGAAGGGCACCGGGGACACGGAGCCGGGATGTCCCCGTGTCCCTGCGGTGTCCCTCGAGGGGTCCTGAGGGACACGGGGACACCCCCGGGACACCCCCGGGCCGTGTCCCCGATGCTCCCCGGTGTCCCCCGGGGGGAAAAATCTCCGGGAGCTCCGGGCTGGGCTGAGCTGGGGAAGCCCCGGGAGCCCCAAATCCCCCCCCGGATCATCCCGGGGGAACCCTCGGGAGCCGCGGGGACCCCGATCGGCGCTGGGAAATTGGGAATTCCCTGGGAAAAAAAGGCCGAAAATTGAAAATTCGGATGTGGAACGGTGGAGAAACTGCAGGAAAAATCAGAAAATTTGTGGAATAAACGGAACCGCAGGCGGAATTCCCGGAATTCCCTGGGGGAGACCTCCAGAGTCCCAAAGTGGAGAGATCAGAGAGGAGGCGGAGAAACGCCTGGGAGGGGTTTTTTGGGTTGAATCGCGGCGGTTTTGGGGGTTTTTTTTTTAGGGAGACAAAACCCGCGGAGAGACGCGGAGCTGGGTCAGGGCAGGACGAACCCAACCCCGCACAGCCAATCAAAACCCAGGCGGGGGCGCGCTGTACCCAATCAGAGCTCGAGATACCGACGCCTCATCGGTTGCCAGGCAGAGCACCGGAAAATCGGTGCCCAAAATCTCTCTCAGCCAATCAGAGCGCGCGAACGCTGCGGGCCGCGTCTCTCGGCCGCTCTCCCGGTGGGGGTCCCGGGCTGATGTCCCCCTCCCGGTACGGCCACGTGGAGACCCCAACCCCTTCCTCGAAACGCGGGATCACAACGCCCCCGGCCCCAAACAGAACCCCCCGGAGCAGCCCCCGAGTTTCGAGGCTCGGTTCTGGAAGCTGCTGCTGCTCTTCCTCCTCCTCCTCCTCTTCCTCTTCCTCCTCCTCCTCCTCTTCCTCTTCCACCTCCTCTTCCTCTTCCTCCTTTTCAGGCTCCTCCGTCCTCTTCATCGCTCCCGTTGTTCTTTCTCTGCTCTTCATTCCGGTTCCTCCTTCTCCTCTTCCTCCTCCCCCTTCCCCACCCCCTCCTCTTCCTCCCCCGGAGCCTCCCCATGAACGGCACTGGGCTGAACTGGGAAGCTTTACTGGGAGCACTGGGAGCAGCCGGGCAGGGCCAGAGTGCCAGCGGGGCTGGGGGGACACACGAGCCCCCCCAAAATCAGCGCGGGGACAGAGCGGGGGGTCCCGGCCGGGCCCGAGGCCACGGGGAGGGGCTGCGGCTGCTGCTGGCTCAGGAGCTCTGTGGGCAGAGAAAAGGGGGTGACCCCGGGCTGGGGGGCCCCGGGGGGAGCACACACGCTCCGGGGGAGGGGGGACACCCACCCCCGGGACCCCCCCTCACCTTCCTGCGCAGGTAGAAGCCCAGCCCCAGCGCCAGGAAGACGAAGCCCAACACGAAGCCCCCGATCCCCGTCAGCATCTTGCTGCGGGCGGCGTCCGGCGGCATCTCTGGGGGGTCCCGCAGGGGTCAGGACCCCCCCAAAACCTCGCACAGACACCCCAGGCCCCTCCAAGCTCCCTCCCAGTCTCCCCCAGCCCACCCAGGACCCCCTGAAACCTCCTCCCAATCCCTTCCCGGCCTCCCCAGGACCCCCCAAAGCCCCTCCTGTCCCTCTCAGGATCCCACAGCCCCCTCCCAGTTGCCCCCCAGGACCCCCAAAGCCTCTCCCAGTCCCTTCCCAGCTCCTCCAGGACTCACCCAGACCTCTCCCAGTCTCTTCCCAGCACAACCAACCTCATCCCAGCCCCGCTTTCCCCATCCCCCAGCTCCTCCCAGCCCCTCCAGGCTCACTCCCATCCCTCCCAGTCACACCCAGCACCCCCAAACTCCCTCCCAGCGCCCCCCAGCACCCCCGGAACCCCATCCCACCCTCCCCAGCACCCCCGGAACCCCCATCCCACCCTCCCCAGCCCCCCTCCAAACTCCTGCTCCGCCCTTCCACAGCCCCCAGCCCCTCTCCCAGTTCCAACCGGGCTCTCCCCAGCTCCCTCCCAGTTGCTCCCAGCACATCCCAGTGCCTCTGCCGGCCCGGCCAGCGGCTCCCCCGTACCCCAGTGCCGGCTCAGGGGCTGCTCCAGGCTGACGTGCTCCACCTGGCAGGTGTAGGTGACCCCCGCGCCGGGGCGGCGTTTCCAGCAGCACCAGCAGCTGGTGGCTCCAGTCCCCGTTGGGGACAACGTCGGTGGCCACCACGTGCCCCGAGAGCTCCTGCTGGCCCTGGAACCACCTCACCCGGATCTGGGCAGGGTAGAAATCCATCACGGAGCAGAGCAGGCGGCGGGGCCGGGCTGGGAGCTCGAGGGCAGCAGCGAGATGGAAACGCTGGGGGGCACTGGGAGAGAGAGGGGACAGACTGGGATCGGCTGGGGGAACTGGAGAGAGAGGGGAGGGGTTTTGTGGGCTTGGGAGGGGCTGGGAGGGACTGGGAGGGACTGGGAATGGACTATGATGAACTGGGAATGGACTGGGATGAACTGGGAATGAAGCGCGCGGCTCTGAAAGGCCGAGTCCGGCGCGGGGCGCTCGGCGCTGCGGGTCTGCCTGGCAACTGATGAGTCATCAGCAACTCGCGCTCTGATTGGCTGAGAGGCTTTAGTTCCACGCACGGCCGGCGTCGATAAGCGGGGGGGGCTCTGGGGGAGACTGGGATGGACTGGGAGGGACTGGGAGGACCCGGGGATGGAATGGAATTTTGACTGGGAGGTCTCTGAGATGGGCCTCAGGAAGGCTTAGGGTTCCCAGGCGCTCCAGGGCAGGGCCCGAGGGGACGCGCTCTGCCCCACGCTCACCTCTGCGCTCCACGCTGAACGGGCCGAACACCTGATAGTTGCGCCGGCAGAACGTGTCCACCTCAATCCGTCTCTGCTCCATTAAACGTGGGTTGCTGTTCCAGAACTGGGCCACTTTCTCCCCCCAGGGCGTGTCCCCCACAAACTGCCCCACGTCGCTGTCGTACATCGCGTACTGCTCGCGGTTGTAGCGTGCCGTTAATGAAGTGACACTCGAACTTTGAAAACTCCTGGAACACCCCTGGGTGTTCATGACCCGGGTCACAGGCTGAACTCCACCCCCAGCGCCCCCAGAGCTCCGGGCCCCCCGAATCCCCGCTCCGCACCCCCTGTGCCCCACGGCCGCCACGGGTCCCTCCCGCCCCCGCTGCCGCTTCCTCTTTCCCACCCTTCCCCTCCCACCTCCAGCCGCTCCCCAAATCACTTTGGGGGTCCCGTTCCCCCCTTTCATCCCCCCGGCCCCAGCGCCTCCCGCCCCGCTGACCCGAGAGCTCCGCGCCCGCAGCCGGGGGCGCTCCCAGCACCACCAGTGCCACCAGTACGGCCCCGGCTGCCGCCGCTCGCCCCATGGCCCGGAGCGGCCGCGCTGCACTGCGAGCGCCAGCGCCCAGCGCCGCGGGGTCACCGGCCACGCGCGCTCTGATTGGTCGGGCGTGGTTTTCTGGCCGCGGTTGGATTGGCTGGGTTTTGATCCGACCCGCGCTGATTGGCCGGAGGTGTTTATGCCGCGCTCCGATTGGTCGCGGCTGTTCCACCCCCACTCTGAGCGAGGATCCGGGGGAGTTTGGGGCTCCCGGGGCTTCCCCAGCTCGGGACAGGGCGGGGGGAACGGCCGGGAGCTGCTGCTGCTGCTGCTCTTCCTCCTCATCCTCCTCCATCGCTCCTCCCGCTCCTCTTCCTCCTCCCCCTTCCCCACCCCTCCTCTTCCTCCCCCTCCCGCTCCCCATGAACGGCACTGGGCTGAACTGGGAAGCTTTACTGGGAGCACTGGGAGCATCCGGGCAGGGCCAGAGTGCCAGCGGGGCTGGGGGGACACACGAGCCCCCCAAAATCAGCGCGGGGACAGAGCGGGGGGTCCCGGCCGGGCCCGAGGCCACGGGGAGGGGCTGCGGCTGCTGCTGGCTCAGGAGCTCTGTGGGCAGAGAAAAGGGGGTGACCCCGGGCTGGGGGGCCCCGGGGGGAGCACACACGCTCCGGGGGAGGGGGGACACCACCCCCGGGACCCCCCCTCACCTTCCTGCGCAGGTAGAAGCCCAGCCCCAGCGCCAGGAAGACGAAGCCCAACACGAAGCCCCCGATCCCCGTCAGCATCTTGCTGCGGGCGGCGTCCGGCGGCATCTCTGGGGGGTCCGCAGGGGTCAGGACCCCCAAAACCTCGCACAGACACCCCAGGCCCCTCCAAGCTCCCTCCCAGTCTCCCCCAGCCCACCCAGGACCCCCTGAAACCTCCTCCCAATCCCTTCCCGGCCTCCCCAGGACCCCCCAAAGCCCCTCCTGTCCCTCTCAGGATCCCACAGCCCCCTCCCAGTTGCCCCCCAGGACCCCCAAAGCCTCTCCCGGTCCCTTCCCAGCCCCTCCAGGACCCACCCAGACCCCTCCCAGTCTCTTCCCAGCACAAACAACCTCATCCCAGCCCCGCTTTCCCATCCCCCAGTTCCTCCCAGCCCCTCCAGGCTCACTCCCATCCCTCCCAGTCACACCCAGCACCCCCAAACTCCCTCCCAGCGCCCCCCAGCACCCCCGGAACCCCATCCCACCCTCCCCAGCACCCCCGGAACCCCATCCCACCCTCCCCAGCCCCCTCCAAACTCCTGCTCCGCCCTTCCACAGCCCCCAGCCCCTCTCCCAGTTCCAACCGGGCTCTCCCCAGCTCCCTCCCAGTTGCTCCCAGCACATCCCAGTGCCTCTGCCGGCCCGGCCAGCGGCTCCCCCGTACCCCAGTGCCGGCTCAGGGGCTGCTCCAGGCTGACGTGCTCCACCTGGCAGGTGTAGGTGACCCCGCGCCGGGGCGGCGTTTCCAGCAGCACCAGCAGCTGATAGGTCCAGTCCCCGTTGGGGACAACGTCGGTGGCCACCACGTGCCCCGAGAGCTCCTGCTGGCCCTGGAACCACCTCACCCGGATCTGGGCAGGGTAGAAATCCATCACGGAGCAGAGCAGGCGCCGGGGCCGGGCTGGGAGCTCGAGGGCAGCAGCGAGATGGACACGCTGGGGGGAACTGGGAGAGAGAGGGGGCAGACTGGGATCAACTGGGGGGAACTGGGGGAGGGGAGGGGACAGACTGGGATCAGCTGGGGGGGCACTGGGAGAGAGAGGGGAGGGGCGGTGTGGGCTTGGGAGGGGCTGGGAGTGGACTGGGAGCGACTGGGAGGGACTGGGAATGGACTGGGATGAACTGGTAATGAAGCGCGCGGCGCTGGGAGGCCGAGTCCAGCGCGGGGCGCTCGGCGCTGCGGGTCTGCCTGGCAACTGATGAGTCATCAGCAACTCGCGCTCTGATTGGCTGAGAGGCCTCAGCCCCGCGCACGGACGGGATGGACACGCGGGGGGGGGCACTGGGGGAGACTGGGATGGACTGGGAGGGACTGGGGATGGGCCCAGGGAGGGCTGAGGGCTCTGGGTGGTTCCCAGGGAGGGTTTGAGGGGCTCCAGGGTCATTGGCAGGGCAGGGCCCGAGGGGACGCGCTCTGCCCCACGCTCACCTCTGCGATCCACCAGGAACGGGGTGGACACCTCGTAGTTGTGCCGGCAATACGTGTCCACCTCAGCCCGTCTGTACTCCAGTATGGCCGGGTCGCTGTTCCAGTACCGGGCCTGGATCTCCCCCCAGGGCGTGTTCCCCACGTAGTGCCCCACGTCACTGTCGAACATCGCGTACTGCTCCCGGTTGTAGATTTGCCTCTCCACAAACCTCACCTTCTCCGTGCCGTTAATGAAGTGACACTCCAACTTTCCCAGAAACTGGAGCACCCCTGGGTGTGCCGGACCCAGCTCAGGGGCCGCCCCCCCAGCACCCCCAAAGCCCCCTGTCCCCCCCCACAGCACCCCAGAGCCCCTGTCCCCCCCGGATCCCCGCCCCGCACCCCCAGAGCCCCCTGTCCACCCCCAGCACCCCCAGAGCCCCCTGTCCCCCCCGGATCCCTGCCCGCACCCCCTGTGCCCCACGGCCGCCGCGGGTCCCTCCCGCCCGCGCTGCCGCTTCCTCTTCCCCACCCTTCCCCCCCCTTTCCCCTTTCCCATCCCCTCCCCTCCCACCTCCAGCCGCTCCCCAAATCACTTTGGGGGTCCCGTTCCCCCCTTTCATCCCCCCGGCCCCAGCGCCTCCCGCCCCCGCTGACCCGAGAGCTCCGCGCCCGCAGCCGGGGGCGCTCCCAGCACCACCAGTGCCACCAGTACGGCCCCGGCTGCCGCCGCTCGCCCCATGGCCCCGGAGCGGCCGCGCTGCACTGCGAGCGCCAGCGCCCAGCGCCGCGGGGTCACCGGCCACGCGCGCTCTGATTGGTCGGGCGTGGTTTTTGGACTCGTTTGGATTGGCTGGGGTTAATATCCGACCCGCGCTGATTGGCTGGAGGTGTTTATGGCGCGATCCGATTGGCCGCTGCTGTTTGCGGCCCGTTCTCCAGGGGCTCTTCCCAGCACCCAATGAGTCACCAGCGAGCCGCGCTCTGATTGGCCGCAATTTTTTAGGGCGCCCGTTTTTTGAGGGCTCTACCCGGCAACCCGTGACGCAACAGACACGCCGCGCTCCCATTGGCTGAGCCATTTTCGGGGTGCTGCTCCCCCACTCCCGGTCCCCCCCCAGTTCCCCGCAGCTTGTCTGGGAGCCCCTCCGGCCCTTCCCAATTTCCCGGTGCCCCGAGGGGCCGCGGGTGGAGCGCGGAGCCTCCCGGGGCTGCTGCTGCTGGCCCGGACCCTGCCCGGAGTTTGGGGGGAAGGTCCTCGGGGGGGTTTGGGGGGTCCTGGAGCCGCGGGGTTGGGGTTTGGGGTTCCCTGGATCTTTGGGGATGTGGGGATTGAGGGGGTCAAGGAGTCCAGTCCCTTTTGGGGGGGATTTTGGGGGATTTTAGGGGAAGGGCGTTGCCCCGAGTTGGTTTTCTTTCCGGGGTTTTCCCCCTTTTCCGAGATTTTGGGGGTTGGCTGTGGCCGAATTCCTATTTTTCCAGGATTTTGGGGCTCTGGGATTTCCCAAACCCCCCTGTTCCTGGGATTTTCGGGGGCTGAGCGTGCCCAGACCCCCCTGTACCCAAAATCTGGGGATCTGGACATTCTCAATTCCCAATTCCCATTTTTTCCTTGGATTTTGAGCCTCTGGGATTTCCCAAATCCTCTTTCCCTGGGATTTTTAGAGACTGACGCTGCCCAAAATCCCTTTTTTTAATCATGATTTTGGGGGGCTGGGAGTCTCCCCACTCCATCCCCTCTCTACCGCTCCCCCCTTTGTGCCGCTTCGCCCGCGGGTTTTGCTGAGCTCCGCGTCTCTCCGCGGCTTTTGTCTCCCTAAAAAAACCCCAAAACCGCCGCGATTCAACCCAAAAAAACCCTCCCCGGCGTTTCCCCGCCTGCTCTCTGATCTCTCCACTTTGGGACTCTGGAGGTCTCCCCAGGGAATTCCGGGAATTCCGCCTGCGGTTCCGTTTATTCCACGAATTTCTGATTTTTCCTGCAGTTTCTCCACCGTTCCACATCCGGAATTTTCAATTTTCGGCCTTTTTTTCCCAGGGAATTCCCAATTTCCCAGCGCCGATCGGGGTCCCGCGGCTCCCGAGGGTTCCCCCGGGATGATCCGGGGGGGGATTTGGGGCTCCCGGGGCTTCCCCAGCTCAGCCCAGCCCGGAGCTCCCGGAGATTTTTTCCCCCCGGGGGACACCGGGGAGCATCGGGGACACGGCCCGGGGGTGTCCCGGGGGTGTCCCGGGGGTGTCCCCGTGTCCCTCAGGACCCCTCGGGGACACCGCAGGGACACGGGGGACATCCCGGCTCCGTGTCCCCGGAGCTCCCCGGTGCCCTTCGGGGACACCCAAAGCTCTGTGGGACACCCGGGCCGGTGTCCCCAGGGGCCGCTCGGTGTCCCCAGAGGGTCCCCGGGGTCCCTGGGGGAGGCGGGGACAGCGGGAAGGACAGAGGGACACGCGGGAGGGACAGAGGGACACGCGGGACAGCGTCCGCAGGTGACGCGGGGACGCGGCGGGGGGGGAACCGCCTGCTGCTGCTGCTGCTCTTCCTCCTCCTCCTCCTCCTCTTCCTCCTTTTCAGGCTCCTCCTCCTCGCTCCCTCCCGTTGTTCTTTCTCTGCTCCGCGTTCCGGTTCCTCCTTCCCGCGGCTCCTCCTCCTTCCTCATCCGCCTCCTCTTCCTCCTCCTCCATCGCTCCTCCCGCTCCTCTTCCTCTTCCTTCTCCTGCTCCTTCCCCATTCTTCCTCCTCTTCCTCCTGCTCCTCTTCCTCTCCATTCCCATCCCTGCCCTCCTTCCTCCTCCTCCTCCATCGCTCCTCCCGCTCTTCTTCCTTCTCCTCCTCTTCCTCCTCCTCTCCAATTCCGCCTCCCTCTCCCGCCCTTTTCCCGCTCCTTCCTCCTCCTCCTCTTCCTCTTCCTTCTCCTGCTCCTTCCTCCTCCTCCTCCTGCTCCTCTTCCTCTCCATCCCCATCCCTCCTTCCTCCTCCTCCTCCATCGCTCCTCCCGCTCTTCTTCCTTCTCCTCCTCCTCCTCCTCCCGCCCCTTCCTCCTCCTCTGCTCCTCCTCTTCCTCTTCCTCCCCCCTCGCTCCTTCTCCTCCTCTTCCTCCTCCTCTCCAATCCCGCCTCCTCTCCCGCCCTTTTCCCGCTCCTTCCTCCTCCTCATCCTCCTCCTCCTCCATCCCCGCCCTGCGCGCCCCCTCCCCAATTTCTCCCCGCATCTGGGGGGGTCTCTGCGCCTTTTGGGGTTCTCTGGGAGCCCCCTCGGGGTTCCGGTGCCTCCCGAGCCCCCCCAAACCTCGGGGGGGACCCGGGGGGGGGTCCCCATTCCCGACCCCCACCAATCACGGGGGTCTGCCCGGCAACTGCTGAGTCATCAGCGAGGCGCGCTCTGATTGGCCGAAGCTCGTCCAGCGCCGTCTGTGATTGGTTGATTTTTTCCGCCCGGCTTCTTTAAAGCGAGTGAATGATCCCAAAAATCCCCAAAATTCGGGAATTTGGAGCTTTTCCCTCCCCTTGGAGTTGATTCGTGAGCTGAGGCTAAACCCAAAAATTCCAAAATTTGGAATTCGGACACGAAACTGTTCCTGGGGATGGGTTTGGGTGGTTGGACGATCCCAAAAATCCCCAAAATTTCAGGAATTTGGGCTTTTCCCACCCCTTGGGATGAGTTTGGACGCTCAAAATTATCCCAAAAATTCCCCAAAATCCCGGAATTCCGGCGGCACAATCAGCAGGAAAACGCCCCCCGAGCTTTTCAACTGGAATAATATTTTCTTTATTTACACCTTCCAAGAATTCCAAAGGATTTTTTTTTTTACCTTTTTTTTTTTTTTTTTTGTGTTTTTTTTTGGCGATTTTTTGTCTTTTTTTTGTGGTTTTTTTGGTTTTTTTTTCGAAGTCTCCTTTTTTTTTTTTTTTTAGGAAAAAAAACCCCAAAAAAGCTGAAAACACGAATTCTCTAAAGGGGCTACGGGGGGGGGAGAAGGGGAAATGAGAGGAGAAGGAAAAAATGGGGAAAAAACCCAAAAAAACCCCAAAATCGGGAAAAAAAAATCCCTCCCTCCAAAAAAAAAAAAAAAAATTAAATTAAAAAAAATTAAAATTTCAACATAAAAAAAAATTTCCTGACCCCTCCCCCTTTTTTATTTTATTTTTTTTTATTTTTTTCCCCCAGCAAATAAATTAATTAATTTTATTTTTTTTAACTCTGGAAAAGCAAAAATTAAAAAAAAAAAAAGGGAATTTTAATTTTTTTTTTTTTTTGTGAGGGGGGGAAAAAAGGAAATTTTTAAAATTTTGATTTTTTTGCCCTTTCCCTGGAATTGTGGAATTTTTTCTTCCCCATTTCCCCATTTTTTTGGATTTAAAACTGATCCTTCAAAGGAAAATTTTTTTAGGAATCGTTTTGAAAAATTTTTAATTTTTTCCCCGTTTTTTTGAGGATTTTTCCGACTTTTTTTTTTTCACTTTATAATTTTTATTTTTTTCCTTAAAAACTCCCCCCAAATAATTTTATTTTCATCCCATTTTTTCCTCACCACCCCCCCCTCCAAAAAAAAAAAATTCCCAAAAAAACCTCCCCAAAAAAACCCCAAAAAAATCAAAAATCAAACCAAAAAAAATTCCCTAAAAACAGCTGGAAAAAAGGAGAAAAAAACAAAAAAAATGGGAAAAAATCCAGGAATTCCCCAAATTCCTGCATCTCCAAGTCCGTGCTGGGGAAGGATGGGGGGAGAGAGGGAAAAGGAAAAAAACAAAAAAAATTTGGGAATTTTTTTTGGGAAAAAGGGGAGGGAAAAACCAGGAATTTCCCAGCTCAGCTCAGATCCGGTCCTGCGGAGCCGCTCCCGAAAAATCCCAATTCCCGGGAATTTTTGTTTTTTTTATCCAGAAATTTTATCCCGGATTTTTTTTTCCACTGGAATTTCTGATTTTTGGATTTTTTTTTCCCACAAAATTCTCCATTTCTGGACGATTTTTCCATAAAATCTTCAATTTCCGGGGATTTTTTCCAATGAATTTTCAATTCCTGGACTTTTTTTTTCCTGAAAAAAATCCAATTTCTGGTTGTTTTTCCACAAAATTTCCAATTTCTGGCCGAATTTTCCACGGAATTTTCAATTCTTGGATGATTTTTCCATAAAATCTTCAATTCCTGATGATTTTTTCTAAGGAATTCTCAATTTCTGGAGATTTTTTCCAACGAGTTTTCAATTCCTGGACCTTTTCTCCCTGAAAAAAATCGAATTTCTGGGCGTTTTTCCATAAAATTTCCAATTTCTGGCTGATTTTTCCCAAAGAATTTTCCATTTCTGGCCCTTTTTCCATGGAATTTCCCATTTCTGCTCGTTTTCCCAAAGAATTTTCTATTTCTGGACAATTTTTCCATAAAATTCTCAATTTCTGGTGGATTTTCCTAAAAAA